>CCAG010010644.1:0-15773 GCA_001077435.1 Glossina morsitans morsitans | reverse complement strand
CTTTTTTTTTTTTTTTTTTTTTTTTTTTGTTGATATGATCGAATAACATGATTTAATAGTTCAAGGTGTTTGTTTGTGTAAAAATGTTTTTTTATAACATTTGTTTAACACAAATGCGTTTTTTTTTTTTTTATCATATAAAATTGTATGCGTGTGTATAGGTGTGAATGTGTAGAGGTGTAAAAATAAAAAAATAAAAAAAAAATAAAAAAATTAGAAAAGTTTTAACGACTTAAAATCTTAGATTTTGGCTTTCCTTTCCTTTTTTTTTTTTTTTTTTTAGTTCTACTATACATACTTTGATCGATGATGACAATGATTTTTGCGTTGGTTAGTTACTGAGAGTTTAAAGGTGAAAGTGTAATCACACACATTCCCATGTGCCGTTCAGTTAATAACATTCAATGGATATGTTTTATATATAATTTTTTATTTTTCCTTATTTAAATAAAATATAAAAGCCATACACTTATAAATATATAAATAGGCAGGACGTCCCAAAACGAATGTAAGGAATGTAGCTTTTGTGAGATGATTTTTAATTTTTTTTGGCATAAAACTCTTAACCCATGCATCGAAGGTAGGATGGGGGCATAAATATTGCACTGCCAATGAAATTATTCTCTATAATATTCTTTTCTGCCAAAACGAGTCAATCAAAAACCTTCCTTTCACTCTTAATATCAAAAATATGTGACGCGTATATTGGTTTATGCGATGTCTTCGAATAACACCTGATAACAACTTGCACTCTCTTTAGCCTGCGTATGGATATTATTAACGCAAAAGTTTGTTTGACTTTCCGGAAGCTCTACAGTCTAAATGTTTACCTAGTAATCAGCATCAATCTTAAAGTCGCTCTCACACTCTCTTAATCTCACATATAAATAAGTATAATGAAGTGTTTACCGGATGCCTTCTGTATAATCTTGCTAAACTAAATTGAACTATTCATAGGATTGCTAGGGATAATCTATAATATCCGTCTCAGAGTTCGACCTTTCTTCATATTTCAACCGCCCCATTTCCTCTACAAATGATTTAAATTTACAAGTTCTAACAGGAATTCCCAAATAGTCATTTCCCCCCAAAGCGATCTCAAACGCTGTCGTTCGTTGTACTCTACGCCCATTGTTGGAACAATCTCTCACCAAACCTTAGAGCTGTTGCAATTAAGCTTAGTCTCTTTCAGCAAAGATTAATTACCTCGCATAATTCATAGGCACATATTGGCAATGGTATGTTATTCATAAAAGGTTTGTATTTTATAGACGTTGATTTGACAGGTTTAGAAGTTTAATCGTGGAAGTATTCGCGGGCTGCAAAATATTTGTACTGTGCTGTAAATATGAAAGCATTTGGCTTTTGTAAGCGTTGTTGTTACGAAATAACTAAATAACTATTTCCCTCATTAAGTCATTCGATATTAATCTCTCCCCAGATATGCAACTATACCGTCATTTGTTTTACAGTAAAACAAAAATCTCGTTCGCCCAATGAAGACAAAATATTTACCAAAAAAAAAAAGAAAATTTGAAAAATCGAAGCATTTTGGAACATCCTTAGTAACGCACACATAAAATATTTTTTGTATTTTTTATTCTGATACAAACTTACGCATGCACATGTTTCTTCAGCGCAAACATGTGTATGCATTTTCAATTTTTTAAAAAGTAAAGCAATAAATGTTTTAAGATGAATGCCACTGACCTGAACATAGTATTTTGGATGTGTTTTTGAGACGCCTAATATGCAATACGTCACCGGGAGAATATAATAGATATCTCAACAGATAATAAAGAACAAATTTAGGAAAAACTTTATTTTGTTTGGGCCGACTATTATGATATCCACCATTGGCAAGACACGCATTCGCACCGTCCCTATCGTATGTGCTTGAAACTATAGGGCATTGTTTATAAGTGAATCGTAAACTATTGCGGCCAGACATCCGGCACGTCACTTCGATATAAAGTTCATTTTTCTAGACAAGTTTTACGAGACGTACTCTACATTTAATCACGATTGATAGGCAAACAAAAGCTACAAAATCGATATCCGATCGTACTTCACGCTGATCGCCACAGGTGAGTTTCAACCTTCATCGTACCACACAGTGTCTTTGAGTCACTTTTGAACTTTGAACTTAAATCCTCTGATTATTATGAAATTAATCTTTCTAGTTGTTATAACGGATGTAATGACGTGCCTCACAGGCTCACAGTTAGAAAGGAATCCCATGTCGTGAAGAAAAGGGGTTCAATCGAGGACAAAATTAGGGACCGAAATGTCTCTACAAAGTTTACGCGAAGCTTGTCAACAACTCAACTTTTTCTTATCTTTTGAAGTCTGACCCTTGGCCCCTGTATATATATATGTTGATATATAGCTTGTTCGAATAAATAAGCGAATCTAAATAATAGTTATTCCTAGGGTTCTCTTGGTAGGATTTCTTATCAAAAACGAGATAAGATTAGCGTTAAAGCCCTTTTCCAAAATAGCACCTTCTTGTTGGTGCACGAAATCAATTTGGCTTGAGTGCGAAAGATATACGGTCTTCCAGCGATCGTACATATAAAAACCGCATTAAAGCATCGCGTTGTACTTATATACAGGCTGACAGAGAGTGTATTGCATCGATCCAACTCGTTTAGATGCGTTCCATTTCGGCTTAACGTTTTTCTTTGGGTAGAAATCAGACGATACAAAATCAAGTAAATATAGGGAGTGATTGACATTTAAAATACTGCTTTTGGTAAAAAAATTACTTCGATTTTCTGGTAAATTATCAGTCAGTCAGTCAAGTTTTACCCAACGATGCCTAGACAAGTACGTTGATGAGACAAATGCTCGTTCAGATTGCGATAAATTACTGTTTGAAGGACATTCAACTCCATTTCCATTAAGCATTTTCAGTTCTCACATGCTTGTCCTGCCTATTGGTCATCGTTTGAAGTCCTTTAATAAAAGTTTTCCTTACTTGTACAGGTCGCTTACAAAGCTTCTTATGTCCGATAGAAAGTCATAGTAGAAAAGGCCTTTCCCCAACTTAAACATCCACAAATCAGTAGCACTATGCGTTACTTTGAAAGAGACTTTAGAAACCCTTTTGTATATATACGTATGCGTACACAAAAGTAAATGTGAAGATTTAATCAAATCTGCTTGCTTATCTATCTCTTGATGCAATGTCGATTACACCTTTAAACGTTTGCCCCCAGAACATACTTGTATATATAAATTATATAATGTCATGTCGTATATTCTTTGCCAAATCTATTATATCCCCTTTAGAGAGATATATATATATATAAAAAAAAGATCCAAATAATCTCAAAATTCAAAAACAAGTCACTTAAGCGAAACGCAAATTTGGTTAAAACTAAAAACGCGGAAGTTAAACAAAGAATTAAAGTACGCAGAAAAAAACACAGAAAAGGATAGAGAGAGAGTAGAAAACGACAACAAAATTGTTAAATTGCGGAGTTTGTTAAAACACCACTTCGTAAAACAATAAAATTGAATTTTCAAAGGAATCACTTGAAACTTGCAAAAAAAAAAAAAAAAAAAAAAAAAAAAAAGAGAAATCATTTTTTATGGAGAATTAAATATTCTTTTTTTTTGTAGCCTTTTTTCAACGTACAAACAAGCAAAGTAACGAGAAACGGAAATAGAATAACATGAAATGCAAGATTTAATACCAGCTTGGCTTCCTTAATAGTAATATTTCTTTATCGTTGCACTGATTGTGCAATGGATTTTTCATATATCAAATTGTTACTATTTTTTTTTATTTTTTATAACCATCGCCGCAGGAAATGCCGGACAAAGTATATACGTACGGTCTGAAAAGAGATTTAATTGTCTTTATCTGCTATTGAAAAGTCTACGGGAAAGTTTAACAAGAAAGTGGAGTCGAGTAAAAATTCTGCTCCATTACTTTTCCATTAATGCATTTAACTTATTTGTCCTTCACTTTTTTCTAGGGAGACATTTTTTTATCAAGTTTAGCTCTATAGTGTCGCTGCATAACCTTTTCAGTGACCTCTCTTGGGTAGTAAAAAAATTATTTTCAGTTCATATAATTAATTACTGTCTTGCAAAATGCTCACATTTTTTGTTCACTTGAAGGGAACAAACGTATCTTTCGATACTGGTTGTCGTAAATCTCGATTCTTTTCATTCGAAGATACGTTCGAAGGTACGTTCCTTGACATATATCTTTTTACTTTCAACTTGGTAAAGGCTGAACAAGATTCAATGTCTTTTAATGGAATAAAAAATTCGTCAAACTAACCCATTCTTCTGGAGAATAGTACATTTCAACTTTAATTAACCTCTCACACAGGGTTCAATTCCTTATTGATCCATCACGTACCGCTATTGTTCGCAAGAAAAGGTCTTCTGGCAGTGGATGAAATTCGAAATAATTAAGAATCTGATGGATTGTTGAAATCATCACGACTTTCTTGTTTTTATTGGGTTTCCACGTTGCCTATGGAACTTGTTCTTTCCGATATATATTTTCATATGAATTCAGTTTTATTTGCTTTAGCGTGACAGGTGGCCTACGATTTATCCTAACGGTACAGAACGGTACAGTTACAGATATAGTCCGTCCTAGCCTCGCATATCATTCTATTTAAAACTGCACCTTAACCAAGTTTCATTCAATCAAGATTTGAGAGAGAGCATGGATCCTGCTTATTTGAGACAAAATGAAAAGTTAATAGTTATCGCCACCTCTTGCACAGCGGCATTACGTGAAGTTCATCGAAATACGTACACGGTAGGTAATGCGTTAATTAACCTTTTCGCTACGGTTGCCGTATGTAGACGGCAGTCGCTTGGCGCAGCGCAACTATTAGTAATGTATATATAGAGCAGTCAGTTATTGTGTTTTTTATATCCCAAGCATAGGTGGTTAAGAGAGTATTGTCCAGTGGCCTCAACATGTGATGCTAGTGTGTCGTCTCGAAAGCGTTAACCATAAAATCGATTAAAATATAAAAGTTACAACAGTCCCAAGGGCTTAAAATTCGATACAATTTTCCATACAGACGATCTTATTATTATAAAACTAAAAATTTTCTATGAAACTTTTAAGAAAATTCATCGTTTCGCACCTTTTGTGTTCTGTGTAATAAAGCTAAAGAAAAAAAGATATTCCCAAGTCCTAAAAAAGTTGACTTGTAAATCTTCATCGCAGTGAAGGATAATGTCAACCACTGCATTGTTAATGGGGAACGCATATGAATACATAGTAAAGAACTCATATGAATGCAGATGAAGAAACGTTTCCATTGGAAACGAGAAAAAGAGGATCACTCACTACATAAATATTCTATGAATGTATAAAGCAAAGGGACAAAATTGAGCGAGTAATTGTTGACGCAAATACTTTGCATTGAAAAGAGTTTTAAACAATAAAGTTAAAAAATCAAGTTGATATTAATTAAGTCGTAAAATAGGTGGAAAAAAACAATTCGGAACCATGGAAACTTTCGTTTTTCACGATTGTTAATCGTTTAGAGCATTTTGAAGGAAAGTGTATTCGTGAAATGAAACTTTCCAGGTTTACACTTCAAAGTAAGCAAAATTTGTATAAACTTTTCAGAAACACAAAACATTATTATGGAGACCAAAACCGCACAAATTGCCCAAAATAACCGTAATCTACAAAAGTGTTGTCTGTGAATGATAATCAATTATTTATTAAGATTTCATTTACATGAATTGGATTTTAAGAAAATTGAGTTAAAATAACAAACTTTTTCGACCGCATACGTCGCAAGTTAAAGCTGAACACTTATCTGCTATAAAAAAAATACTCTGAGATTTGTAAATTAAAGAAAAAGTCTTTTTTTCTTTTTTCTTTAGTCTCAGGCGATTTTCTACATTTCTTTATGGCATTTTTCCATCCTTCTAGAAATTTCATTATTCGCCATATGTTTACATGTAACACACAAAAAAGTATATGTGTCTATAGGGTGCCCAAAGATTTACCGCCATTTGTGCGGTAAGGTGTTGGCAACCCTTCAGTCTCTCTTTTCTATGCAATCGAATTCTTGCCTAAGTATTGGGACACGTTTAGATTGAAATTACTCACATAATGATTGAAATGCAATCTAAGCGATTTCAAGTGAAATAATTTCACAAAATCACTGAAGTCACCATCAGCATAAACTCAATATTAGACAAGTCCGAATGGATTTAATCTAAGAAGAATTTGGAAAGTTTGGGAATCAGAAAACATTATAAATATACTTAGGTATACATTAGGTTAACAAGAAGGACCTATCAGCGTTATCTTTTTTTTCTCTAACTAAATTGTGGTCGGGTAAATAAATCACTTGCATAAGAGAAGCAGGAAGAGTAAATACTAAAATCTCCGATATTTCTTAAAGTTTGTTATAGGGAATAGAATGGAATTATACTTTAAATAAAGTTAGTTAATTACCTTTTTGGGGCCTGTAAAATAGATTTTATATGTAGTAGTAAATGAGACGAAAATCGACTTTTTAGAATGAAGCCAATTAATTTTATCCATCTATCTTTAGATGTGATAGATAAAACGGGGTACATTTTGGTTGTAAGCCGGTAACTTTATGCAATACTATGCATGACTATGTAGGTATCATGAGAAACATTATGTCGAGTGAAAGACAAAAGAGTCTCCTTCTAAATGTAAGCGCTTCGTCCAGTTTTATTACTTAGTACTTAAACTGTTACATGGGGAGTAATCCCGATCGTTCATTTAAGTGCACGATAACCTCCTGTTCAACGTCTTAAGGTCGCAATATTTAAGCAGAAAATTCAAACTTGAAACGTATGCAAAAAGGTTTCAAAAAAACTCACATCCGTCAGCGAAATATTTTTCTTTGACAGCTTTATATAGTCAAGGAATCGAGGAAAACATTTTCAAGTTTTTATTGTTCACTTATAAGCTTTTACTTAGTTACGAATCTTTAAATGTAGTTATAAAAATTGTAGTTTATTCATGTGTGTATAAAAATTTTGTTAATTGTTTTTCTCTCTGATTGTTGAATTACTTAACACAAGTACAATACTTCATTAAATAATTTACAGTAAAAAGTGTAAAGTTTAAGTTTAGTTTAGACCCATCACCGCAGAATAATCGTGTGTTAGAGCTGGTGAGATGCAATAAATTATACAGTGAATCATATTTTTTGGACAATGGAAGTCCGAGAAAAGAGGGAGAGATGCCTTACACATTTGTATCTATCTTTCGTCGATTTGTGTAAAAAATGCTAAGTCAACCTTGAATATCTCGCTTTTTTCGCAAATTCTCGGGGTTTAATTTATAACATTTTTGCCATTTTTCTTTTAAGGTTTTTACACTTTTCAACTGCCCGTTTTGCTTTATTAATCATCTTTTCCCGTGAAAACAAAAAAGCGAAAGGCGAAAACTTGGCTAACATTCTCGATGTTCTTGAACGTCATGGTGAAGTTGTGTACAGACATCTACAAGACAAATGTACAACGAAAATAAAAGATATAGAAATAACGTGGCTTTGTCAACCCACACACCCATCGTCTTAGAATTGTCAAATATTGTAACTTAACTGCATCGTTCTTTTCCGCCCCGTTCCAAAAGTTTCCAATTTCAAATCGAACGTACACAACTCGGCCCCCTCGCAGGCCGTCCACCATTGCCCGCGCCTGCTATAGACGTTGGTAATAGGCAAAAGGACTTTAATATCTGGCTGAAAAGTTTGCTATAAATGCTTGTAAAAGTTGAAGAAGATTTGTTTTTACGTTTTATTTATCCAGCAAAAAATAAAAAAAATACAAATAAATATATTTTTGTAGGATTGCGTTCTGCGAAAGGCAAAGATTAAGTTTGAAAATGATCTAAATCCAAAAAGTCGGATATGTATGTATACGTAATAATAATGTTTGACACCTCTATGTATATTCTAACTTAATTTTCTATATATGGAATTTGAGCTTGATTCAGACCGGAAAACTATCCGAAAATTTAAACTTACTTGGCACGAATAGCTTGTAACCTACCAAATACTGAAGCCGTCTTTTTAGCGCTTTACGTCGCCCAAAACCGAACATTTCATATCGTAACCTTCAGAAAAGTATCCTAATAGATAAGGCGTACTTTTTAAATGCTGCCCAAATGATTACCTTTTACCATTTACCATTACTATGACGAAGAAATTTTCATCAGAAGGAATTAACAATTAGACCTTTTTGATATACAAAAGTTTGCGTTTTCTGGTACTATTCAAAAAACAGACCTATATAGGTTAAATTATGAACCAATTTTCATCATGAATTATTCAAAATAATACCTATTTAGCATATAAAAGAGTCATTTTCCGTAGATACACGCATACGGCAGGAGGACAGTGATTTTTGTCACGAACTTCTGAAAATTATATTTTTTCTTATGACTGTTTATCAAAATATCGCGTTACATGGGAAGTGATTGAAAAAGTGATCTGGATCGGAGACACCTGCAATTGACTTACGTCGTTAAATTGAAACATGCCAGTGTACAAAATTTCATCAAAATATCTCAAAACCTGCGACCTGCAGATTGAACAATATATGGACAGACTTCAGACGGTATATCGGCTGTGACATTTCTACTCGCTTAACTTCGCCTTTAAGCTAAACAGCGTTGTCAATATCCCAAAGTGAGATATTGGCTTAAAAGTGAAATTTCCTTTAAGTGTTCTAAGAGAGATTAGATTTCGCCTGCAATTCATTTATGAAATTATAAAAATTTAAATTTAGACAACCTCTCACAAGCATTTTAGTATGTGAAGCCCCGACAAAGCTCACTCCCTTTTCGTTATCCAATCACGGATTAACCTCTAAAAGCAATTTTCTTCACATTTCTTTTCGTTTTAGCCGATAATTAACTTAGGTGATGGGGAACTAGATTCGCCCTAAAGCGAAGGCAGTTTTCTTATTTACTTTTTAAATTATTCTAATGTGTATGTATATGTTATGTATATACAATTATATTTGATAAATGTAACAAATTTAAACTAATAATACCAATGAAATTTATGCATGTTAATAAATTAATTGATTTTTTTTTTTTTTTTTTTTGTTAATTATCTTGGGTAATATTATTTAGAATTTTTAGGAATTCTTCTTACTTTTTAATTATTGCATTCTGATAAAGTATATTGACGCGAGGCATAAAGAGAGGATTTTTAAATATTTGTCATTATACATAGTACGGTGCGAACATTCACACACATTCGTACTTAGTGATATTAGTTACTAAGTGATAATTATACAAATGCTATATGCCGTGGTTTTGTTGCAATTAACTTATGCCTTTTTTTTTATAAAATGAAAATTCTATCAAAAAAATATTTTATATTCGAGACGTGAATAAATTACTATATGTAGAGTGTACGAAATTTTTATTATAGAAATATATTAATAAATGGAAATATAAATATATATATTATAACAGACATATTATATGCCAGGACTTATGCATTTTCTACGCTATTTATATTGTGAGTGAATATGTGTATGTGTAAATAAAACGGATAACTACTGTGTTTGTGTGTTATTAACTTTTCAATACTGCATCAATTTCTTCCAGAGGATTCCTGTAAAATAAGGTATAATAGGGAGGGTGAAAAAAGCAAAAAAAAAAAAAAATAGAAGAAAAAAAATTAAATTGGAACTAAAAAGTATTAGCTGGACATGACATAACCAAATTAAAATAACTGGCATACAACTCTCACAAACATAAAGAGTCAAACGATGAAAAATAAGCAAAACAATATTTAAATAAAGACAATCATTATTGAAAATTATCCACATAAAACACTTGGTCATTCTCATTACAACTGCGTTCTAATGTTTGTGTCTCTTTAAAAAGTGCACAAAGTGAAGAAAATTCTCAGTACTGGCAGATTGGTTAGGTGCTGCTTTTCGTTTTCGCCCATTCATTCATTCAGTTTGAAGTAGTAAAACTAAAAGATCCTACCACTCGTAGATGATAATTTAATGCAAATTTCGATCCTCCCGATCCGTCCCAAGATCGGTTTAGAAAGCTCATAATTTTTACGTATTTTTCACAATTTGTAACTAGAGAAACAAGACGAGAAAAGTGGATTAAAAATCCGCAAAACACAGCACAAACAAAAAAAATAAATGTGGAAGCGTAGAGCTTTCACTTTCCAAAAAAAAGGTGAAAATGCTAAACAGAAAAAGGGGGGAAAATAAAATCAATTAAGTAAAAACATTATAGTGAGCGACGATCCACCATTAAATGCACTACGCCACCTCGCTTCATAAAATTATTGATATAACGACTTTTCAAAACAAGGCCCTATATGCAAAGTGCCCGAAAAAGTGGGTCGATCCGAACGATTGCCAGTAGGGTTCATCCTTGGTACCATATTTAAAAAAAAATTGCAACTTGTAGGTTGAACACAAGCGAACAAGGCAGACAGTCGGGCACACAAGCTCAAGGAAAAAGTTTTCTTGGAAATTTTTTTCCTTCGAAGGAAACGTAGAACATATTTAGGACATATATTTGAGGTGCTTATTAAGCATAACTTAAAATATTAAAAAATGTACTTTTGAAAATTACTAATAAATGGCAGTGCCGCAGTCATTCTCTGGGGACATTTTTCGCTTAAATTTAAATTATAAAAGAAAAAATGTATAATCTTTATCTCTATATCTAGAGAAATACGTAGGGGCTTTTAGAGCTATTGACTTTGAGCGAAAAGGTGCAATTTTTGACCAAGAAAGAGGCACTGCTTCATTAATAAAAAATATTGAAACTAACTTATCGAAAAAATCCTAAATCGTTGCGCAAAGTGCCATTTTGAAAAATTATGTTTCGAGAAAAATGCCTTTAAAGTTTTAGAACATGTACTTAAGAGGTAGACATCATAATGCAAGATACATTAAAGTACAACATTCATTTGACACAAGTATTATGATCGTAGCGCTTGGGAAGTAGCTCTAAATTCTCAAAGAACAAATAATATTAGGGTAATGAATTTTTTCCCACATATGCTAGAAGGCAAAGCATCTGTTACGCAAGCATGATTTTTTGAAAAGTTGACAATAGTTTATTCCCTTAAATCAAAACAATAAAACGGACTGACGGACAGACGAACTTGGAATCATTTTCTGAATCGATCGGGCTAATGAAAAATGGGTCTTCTGGGTGTTGCACACATCTAAATAAACATAATATATCATTTTTTTCACATTATTCCACTTAACAATATTAGTTGTATCCGTCCATAATTAAGACGCAGCTTAATCCATTTAAAGCCCAGCGTCGATTAGAAGTTCGTATAAAGATATTACTTTTTTCATTTAAAAGAAACTTTTTAACAGTTCGTGTCATTAATTTTCGTTAATTTCATAATTCCATAAATTAAATTAAATAAATAAATGCTCGCATTAGCGTTTATAATATTAAATTGTTCGCAATATTACGCGGCTTTATTGCAATGTTCAAAACTTTTTACTGTATGTGGGCAGTTGGTATGTGTGGATGCGTCAGGCGCACACATGCAGCAGAACACACAAAAGCCATAAATTTAAATTGCCCCGAGAATAATAAATAAAACAAATACAAGTCAAGATTACTTGATATGAAAAATACAAAAAAAAAAAAAAAAAAAACGAGTAAAAAATAATAATAATTAAATTATTCAACTCAATTCAACAGATGCTGTTGCCCAGGGGCCAACAACAGCAATATTTATTCAACAACTGTTGTGGACTGTTTATGCAAAATATTCAACACATGAATATAAATGCAATAGATTCAAGTAAATTTTATACTTAAGTAGAAAAAGTGTTAGTAACCATTGGGTCATTATCGATTTAAACTATTCACGTCTACAAACATATATATTTTGTTACTCATTTCTTGGTGTTGTACTCATAAAATTTCAGTGCTATACATGAACGCACATCTGCAGATCGTTTAATGGAATGAGTTATGAGTTAAACATAACAGAAACACTGCCAATGAATTAGCTGTTGTATTGGTCTCTAAGGCAGAATGCCTGGGGATTGACTTCAACTTAAGTTCGGACAAAACGAAAAAAAAATAGAAAGTAATCAAAATACGAAATATTATTGATATTAAAATCGTGTGATTTTATTTTTGCAGTTATGATGACAAATAGTGTCTGAATGAAAACGATTCAATACAAATTCAATATATTCCGTATAAAACAATAATTTAAACAAAACTTAACCGTGGAAGATCGAAATAGTTATGAAACGATTTACTAAATAAGGTACTAACTAACTAACTGCATATCGTGAGCAATACGAACCGCTTAATTCGATTTACTGTAAATTGTTGGAGAAAGGATACTCTTACGTTACAAACTCCTTAAAATATAACGAATATAATCGTTACGGCAATGGAGAATTACCGGTACAACTAACAAATTTCTTAAAAGCCCTTACTTGAAAAAATACAAAATGCCTTCGCTTAAAACATAAGAAAGAACTTTGTAAATAAACTAAAGGTTTCTGATTCACTTCTGGCGGAAAAGGTGACAATAGTTTTATAAAGAATGTGTTGTTATTTATAAGAATGACATCCTGTCGAAAATGAATTACATTGAGTGTAAAGACGCAAAGAGCCTGAATTAATTTTTTTCTCTGCGTTTTCTATAGCTAAGAAAGATTTATTTATATATCAAGTCGCCAAAGATAAAATTTGCAGATATAATGAAACAAACAAAAGGTTCCGAATATGTTAACATTGTTTGCTTGATAACAACAAATTTCAACGACATTGCAGAGGCAGTATCAGATTCAACGGTGATGTTTAGTTCGTCAATGCCGAGCTTTGCTGTTAGCCGACTGCAAGGATCATTCGTGACTTTAAAGCTATCTGCATGAAATTTGGCGAATCAATTAAATGCTGCCTGCTATCTGTCACTACTAACGTCTCGCGCGCCGAACCGTAGTTCCACTTACGAACTCGGACTTCATAATAGCGCGAATTTCCGATCGTTCCATTTTCAACAGAAAGTCTATTTTTCAAACAAGTTTTTAATATTTTTTAGTGCTAACCCTTTCGCTAGCAACAGCCATTTACATGCAATGCAACAAGTTTGCAACAATGTAAGTGTGTTTTCGGACAGTTTAAGGAACCAAAGGCAAAATATTGTTATGAACTGCACACACTTGATACAATTAGATAGAAGACCTTTCGTTACGTTATGGTATGTTATGATGTGACGTATAACGAAATTCACGAAAGGAGTCTTTGGGTTTCGGTGGGCATTTTTTCCAAGAAACCTGTAAAGTCAAGTTTTTAGCACACATACGCTTTACGACGATGCCTCCCGCGCCTTTAATTGGTTCTAAAATTTAGTTTTAAAATATAAATCGTTATTTTTTTTTTTTGCTCTTTTTTATACTAAAACAAAACACGTTCTTACTTCCTGTAACACATGTTACAGCGTACTGTACTAAATGGGAAAAATGCTAATGAAGAATAGATCCATTCCTTCATCCTGTATTTATTATATAATTTGTGGTATCTTTTTTTTCTTGTTTTCTTTTTCGATACCCATCACCGAAAAATGAGGAGAACATTCATTTTATTAAAACGTTTGCAACAGCCAGAAGGAAGCTTCAGAGACTTGATAAAGTCATCAGCATCAAATTCTAAGCCGATTTAAGCATGTGCGTTTGTCGGGTTATAATGTCTGTGGTAGACACATTGGAAATTTTTGCGTGCAGGTTGGTACCGAAATTGAGATAAATCAGTAGGTAAAAGGTAAGCCCGCAGCATCCAGAAAGACGTTTCAGAAAAACTATACAGCCGATATATTGATTAGTATCAAATCTGAACCGTTCTGGCTATGTTTGTCCGGCCGTCTGTCCATCTGTGTGTTAATTGCTTCGGTGAACGTAATCATGGACGCCAAAAGAGACATACCCGTTTCAGACACACTATACAGCGTTCCATTTTGCCATCAACCACGCCCACCAACATTATATAACAGCAGCTTTTGCTTTTTTTTTGAGGTTTTTATATTAACAGTGACGGGTATAACAGATTCGGTCGTGACCGAACACAATTTTCTTACTTATTTTTATTTTTAACATTACATTTGCAGCGCGCACTTCAATTACATCATGGAGAAGCTCTCATGCAAAACACGCTAAAGGCATTTAAATCGTTACGATCTTAATCTTCATCAATACTTTTAACAAAGTTCCTGAATGCATACAAATATTGAAAATGAAGGATAAAAAAAAAAACTTTGGAAAAAAATGCTATATATGAGAGTATGAATAAATAGCAAAATAAAAACAAAAAAGGGCTTCGGGATATCTTTATCTTAAGGAAAACGCAATATATTTCATTTGATTTGTATCAAAAACATTAACGGCATTTATATAAAAATTCTATTATGTATATAATTCATCAATGAAATTTCATAAATCTTGTATACATATGCGCAATAAATCACAACTGTCGGATTGCAAGAAATCCCTTATTTTATAAAGAGTGCGTAGCAATCGACAATAAAGCGGATATTTATGCATAATATATTTTTAAGCAAACTACATTTCGATAATAATTAAAACTTCGTCTAAAGTCCTTTAGGGGAGCATACGCCCAAACGTGCAGACACACACACACACACAAAGACGGTAAATAGATATAGTGGCGAAGTAGTAGCAGTGACGTTGGTAATGGTATAGTGGTAAGCATGATAGTGAAAAATGAAAAAATAAACAATATACCAGAGTGAAACTTGATTTTAGCCAAAGTTATGTCCTCAAGATATGAAACAAGAAAAAAAAAAAAAAAATATTATAATAAAAGTGAAAAAGATAAAATAGAAAAATATTTATGTATGTGAAGCAAAAATAACCCTTAAGGAAACCAACCAGACAAAATGAAAAAGAGGTAAACAAATTTTAAAATAATTGCGAAACTTAAGCAGCAAATAAGCAGCAATCTTCGGCACTGTTCTATATGAGTGCACTGGATTTGTTTTAGAAGATTTTCTCATAAGCAAAATAAGCAAACGGATTAATTGTTAGTTGAAAAAAAAAAAGAAGAAAAATAACTATAAGGCAAGAATACCTAATGAAACACAAACACCAGCAAAAAAAAATTTTTTTTTTTTGTTTTTCTTTCAATTCAAAACAATCGAAAATTGTTGAAATCAAAAAAAAAAAAAAATAAAAATTAAAGTGTATATAAGTAAGTAAAGTGAGCAACATTAGGTGTTTAGAGATGAATATAAATAATATTAATAAATAATAAAAATATATATATTGAAATGTGTGAAAAGGAAAATAAAAAAAAAAACTTTAAATAAAATAATTATTAAAAACTTTAACCATAACGAGCATAAGAGAAAACAGTGTTATATGACATGATATATATTTTATTATAAATTGTATTAGAACTTACCTTATATCTTCGGCTTCATCACCTGTGCACTGATGATCGATATAAGTTTCACGCAAAACTTGAACAGTACTGCTTACAATGTTGCCATCTTCCTCTACGACTCGTTCATTATCATTATAACTGCCATTATGTTTCCGCTGACGCACATCTATTTCATCCTCATTTACATAACCAGCATCATCAACATCGCCATCATCGTCATCATCATGAACAATACTTTGACGAACATAGTTGCTTTCATCGTCGCTTGTTTGCTTGTCAGTTTTTTCATTATTGGTACCATCGAATAATCGGGATTCCTTATCGCGACATAATGTTGCTATTTTAC
>CCAG010010643.1:0-62178 GCA_001077435.1 Glossina morsitans morsitans | reverse complement strand
AGAGATTATTCATAAGTGTAGTCAAGTCCGTTCTCGAGTATGTGTCAATAGTTTAGTCGCCTAATTATCAATCCTATATGGAGTCCAAAAACACTTTTTACTATTTGCGCTACGCAATCTGGGTTGGAATCCCACGCCTCCATTGAGGTCTAATGAACATAAACTTAGAATAATTGGTTCGCCCTTGCTGGAAGGCCACAAATTCATTTAGATTTGTTTGATCTGCTAAACGGAAGAATGAACACTCCAGCCTTATTAAGTAAAATTGACATTAATGTACCCCGCCATGTAACTTGACAATTCCATCTAATTAAACTTAATCAATGCGGACTCAAGCTATTGCGACTTCCACAGTAAGGGCTCATTTTGATCTTCCACTATTGGTTAAGGTTTATAGCACGTATTCCTTAGTATCGTAAACCAAATACCTTTAAATACAATCCTGACAATCGTATGATAGGCATAGTTGGATCTGAGATGATTTCGAATGAGATCATGAGAATGAGAAACCGGCAAAGGCAATCAGGAGGAGAGCAGTAACCGGCATGACCTGCGAAATCAGTTTTGCGTAGGTCTGTCTTCTGTTGGTCGACAAGAACTCGCACTTGGTAGATATAATATGAGTGACGCGTAAATTATAATAATGGGAGCGAGTAAACGAGATTGAAAATCTTCTAAAGTTTAATTGCAAGCCATGACAATTAAAGGTTGTCCAATACAGGGTAAAGAAGTCAAATGAATTAAGTGTTTTCTTCGGTGAAGTCGAATTATAATCCGGTTGGATGAGTGCTTAGTAAGTGAAATTACGGTGACTTATAAGGAAACCAATCCTTTGAGGTAAACATATATAGATTAAATTGGATACGAAAAAGGAAATAAGTAAGTGTATCAGCCCTTATGTATTGTTACGTCCTTAGAGTATTTAATCCCTTTTCGGTTCTTTGTGAAACATTTAATAACGTTTACCGCTTCATTTTTATATCCGATTCGAAGAATATAATCAAAGAATGCTTGTTCCGATGTCTTCAAATTCCAAATAAAAGATCTCCAAACCTTGCGGGCTGCAGATGAGTGCTTTGGTGCCAGAATCTCAGTTCACAGCATTTTTCATGTCTATTTTATATGTAAGTAAGGCATCTTATAATTGTGTACAATAATCGTAGTTCTTCCGATTTCCGATAATCGCACTATCTATATCTTATTGAACATGAATCTTTGCTTTCCTAGATGACGACGATAGTCTAAGCGAGTTAATCCTAAAATATTTTATTTTATTTTTTATTAAAGGTAAACGTACAGATGTACAGAGGGACAAACATGACTAAATCGGTTCAAAATTTAATTGTAATTACAAATACATATGTACTATTTGCTGAGTAAAGCTTCCTTTTAGGTGTTTCTAACGTTTTGAGGAAATAAATATTCCACCAACGTCTCGATTGCAGGTATCAAAAAAGTTGTATTCTTGTTGTCACAAACCGTTTATATCCAAGTCCGATAAATGCGATGACTGAAGCATGATTACAGTGTTCTTTTTGACCAAAATATTACAATGACATAGGAAATGGCGCATTATCGTAATGCGATATCCATGACTGGCCATAGTTTCAAGCTAATATTCCTTACGGACCGTACGACCTTCTGGCAAAAACTCACGATGCCCCACACGATTGTAATCGAAGAAAACTGTGACCAAAAGCTTCACATTTGACCGAACTTGGCGTCCTTTCTTCGGTTCACTAGGACGATTGCATGTTTTATCGCCAGTTGTTACCGTTTTGAGCAAATCTGGGTCGCGGTTGATGTTAGTCAACAATTCGTAGACGATGCTCATGTAACGACTTTGTTGACCAAAATTCGCTCCCACACATTTGATACCCAAAGAATCCGAGAAATCTGCATGGCATGGACCAACCGACACCCTCAACAACTTTTCCATAATAATTTTCTTAAGTGCTGCAACATTCTTCTGTGAAGAACTTATACCACTTATATATCAACGAAAAGAAAAAAAAATTGACAAATCGAGTGTATGTAGCTCGCGGAACACACCTCGTATAAACATCATATATGTAACTAATAATTGATGAAAACATAAAATAGAAACACTTTGTTTGAAGAACGTTTAAGTTTCTATAAAACCATTTGAATTTCGAACTAACACTAGCACTAACACTTGAATGGTTTACTAACCATGTAATAATTTGTTCCTATTTTATATCAAAAACTACAAAAGGAAAAACTAAGGATTACCTGTTTTTTGTGCGGGCTTGTGTTGCTCTTCCATGGCAGATTCGAAAAATCGCTTTTTATCAGATACTGATTTCGGTAATTTTGATCTAGTCATTGTTACTGCTTCCATTTCCGACGGGGACACCTATAAAAAGATTCAAAGTTTACTATGTAGACATGAAAGTGAAATTCATTAGAGATTTACAAGAGACAATATTCGAGATTATTTCATTATAGAACCAAAACATGATTATTAAAAAACACGAGTATAGAGAAACAAATAAAAGAGATACTCGTATCTGTACATCGTGGGAGTTCATAAATGCAAATACAAATTGATTCAATCGCTAGCTGCGTAATACAATAGAAAAGTGATATAACAATATATTATAATAATACATTATATATATGTACGAATGGCACTAAGCAGAGACTACTGTAGTGTTATGAACATTTCACAACTAGATGGTACCACAGTTGAACGCAATATTCATGATAAAAACATGGCTCATATATATACATATATATAATATGATATCAGTTAACCTACTTCTGCTATCTTTTCTTATTTTCTATTAGAAATGATATGACATTCACCTCACCTGTGAGCGATAGCAATATTCTCTGTTAGTCATAGTATACAGTCACTTCAGTGTTGCTTATTATATTTGCATTAAATGTTTTTCATTATCTTTACAACAAGTGAGGAGCACTTCTCTTATATCTTATCTTTTATTATTGCTGTTCGTATTTCAAAAAAAAAAAAAAATACTTCTATTGCGAATGAAGTAAAGGCATTGCCTGACAGTTGCTTGGGAGCTTCCATAACAATCACTTCATTATTTTAAAAATTCACTTCTCTTGAAAAAAGAAAAAGGTGGATACCCCATAGTGTCTTGTATTGGGAAACAAAAATTAAAAAGCTACAAATTCCGAAAAAAAACGCTTTCTGGGAATTTTTAGTTTTAGAATAATTTCCGTTTAATTGCATTTAATTCATTTAATCAAATCGTTAACGATTTATGCTCATTGAAATAAGTAAAACAAAAGCCTGCATAAGCTTAAGAACTTTATTAGTAAAAATAGTATTTCGAAAATGGTTATCGATAACTAAAGAGGTAGAATAGATACCCGCAAAAAAATTCGGTTTTATATAAACAATTCTTTAAGAGATAAAACTAAAAAAAATTTCTGACTTAACAAAGTCTTTAACATCGAAGAAAAATCTTCGGTCTCATATTTGAATTTAATAAAATCATCAAAAAAGGGGAGGGCGTTGTCCTTTGACTTGTTAAACTAAACTTTGTTTTATAAATTGTTGGGGTAAAGCGCAAACCATACTCTCTAACAAGTCAATCAAAAAATGTTGCTGAAAAAATTCTAATTAAAATTAATTTCGGTTCAATTATTTCTATTCTCACACTTTTATTTGAAAAGCGTTTTTTCGAAACTCTAATATTTGAGATTCATCCAAGTTTGGAACCCTTAAAATTCGCCCTAAGAGTTAAGTAACTTACGATATGGAAATTAAAGTATTCGTGATTTAGGGGAACGGTTAAGTTGTTGAGAAATCTAACTTAACCGGTAATTTTACTGAGGTCCAACGTAATAACTATTTAATAAAAATTGTTATCTTAACGGTTACCATAATTAACAACACAGTTTAACTCAGTTAAATTAACTGCAGGCATATAAATCCATAGAAGACAAGTCTGGTAGTAGTAAAGTGGATTGAAGTCTAAGTTAAGAATGAACATAATTGACAATTGGTTTGAGGGCTTGGATTTACTCATGTTAGGTAATTTTAATCTGACAATAGATAGTTCCAGTTAAACTTAACCGCAATTATTTGATAACTAAATACACAGTTAATTAACGTGACTTTAATTACATTAATGGGAAACTTGTGCTTAACTGCTATTAATAATTGAGGTCAAACTTGGGATTAGTAAAAATTCAACTGGGGTTTGATTAAGTTAACTGGAATTCTAAATGTTGAGTTAGTTTATATCTAACTTAGGATGTCTTCCGTTAACCATTGTCCTACTTGGCAGTTCATTAAACAGTTAACCAGTTAACTATGTGTGACGAATATATACGTTACGATCCGTCCATCTGTCCTTGTCGATTTTCCTAATAACATTTCCTCGTTTTATAGGTGTATTTGCCATAATAGTGAATTCTCGTCGTTTCTTTGTAACCTAATTTCATGTTATTCACTTCATTCTGTCTATGAGGAGTATACTCGCTCATCGCTACAGGGGTCGACACAGTTAACTGATTAAAGTATGAAAAATTCAATTCTGTTAGTACAATCTAAACTCGCTATTAACTTTAAACTTAACTATTAACTTGCGTTTAAGTCTTTCTTTCTTTTTTAATTGCTTATTAACGTGCGTTTCTACTTCACAAAGAGCAAAGTCTACCTAATCTAAAATGAACAGCGAAGTAGGTAATTGGCTGTTTAAACTTCAAGATGAGGAGAAAGTTAAAAGCCTTTTAAATTTAAATTTTGACTACCAGCTAATTGCTATATCAAGCTTAAACATGGACAATAATGTAATTAATAGTCTTCTTAACTTGATAACCAACACAGCCATGCGGAGATAGAGGAAAAAGCAAATATAATGATTGACATAAAGAATTTTTTATATAGTTGGCATATATATGCTTTGCAACCAATTAATATAAAAACCTTAATACATGAGTGAGTAGGGCAGAAAATGTACACAGTTTTTCTTTCCTGTTAGAGGGAGAACTGATCGTTGTAGGAAGATGATACAAACAGCAATCAAAACAACAAAAGCGCTTATGTTTCTCATTTTATTTAATAACACAACTGATTTTACATTTATTGTAGAAAAATATTTATATTATTTTTTTTCTTTTTTTGCGAAGTAAAATGTTAAAGGAAAGGTAATCAAAGAACGCACACAGCAGAGACATTTGCTTCATATATATTTTTATTAAATTTCCCAGTGAATGCTCGCATTTATGTTGAAACCCAGCATTCATTCGTTACACCTCATGACGAGTGATACAAAAGAACACAATCGCGCGCACACACACACACACTATATGTTTCTGCTGTACGCGTGTAAGCAATAAAGTGAAGCTGAATACATTCATATTCATATTTACATATATCTTCTTAAAGTAAAGAATAAAATTAAATTAATTTTATAACTTAAAGTGAGTTTAAAAAATATTAAAACTTTTTACGAAGCATGTATAAAAAATATGAAATTATATTACTAAAGACTGGCTAAATTATAGGAATAAATTGACAGACAGATAGACTGCATTAGTAAGAGAAGAAGAGAAAAGACGAAGATAAAAAAGATATCATCGCGCTGGGAGCTGAGCCTGGAATCTGAACTTGGGCTATACGAACTATATATATATTCGGAAAGGTCAACGTTATTACTCGAAAAGTTGTTCAATGTAAACAATTTCTTCTTTTTTTTTTTTTTTTTTTTTTTTTTTTAACATATATGTATACATATATTTTTTTGAACACATATGTATACGAAGTGCGCTTGAAACCGAATCCCACAAAATGTTTTTAATAAAGCAAAAAAGACATGCTGTGCAAAAATCTGTGGGAAAATCTGTTTTGTACACAAACAGACGACAGAGATGCTGCAGAGATAGAGAATTTATTTATTGCCCTTTCATTCATACGTAAGCTTGCAATTCAATTTAAACTGTAATAAGACATTAATTTCGGAACTGGAAAGAAATGAACTGTCAATAGTATCAATATCTTATGAGGATCACTTAATCATGTGGAAATGCACTTAAACCGTCGTCTCTTTGCCGCTAGGCGTAAGAGCTAAAGCCTGCAAATCTCTTGCATCTAATGAACTTAACTGTGGTTGGGACTGTGAGCGTAATTTTAGCATTTTTACACTTTGAGTTGAATTTGGTGATCCACATAGCTTTTGAGTCTTAAATGAAGATTTAGGTGGCAGTGGTGGTGGTAAAGGTGACGCAGTGGAGCTACAATTCAAAGAAGTATCGCTGCTATGTTTTGAATCAAAAAAGGACACATTACTATAAAAAGCTTCTTCGTCGATAGTCGAATAAATTTCTTCGGCAGTTTCGTAATAAGTGGCGGCATTAAGAGTCGATGCTAGTTGAGTTGGTTTTATTAATGAATTACTATTTGAGGGATGAGAGCAGGGAATGATCAATGTAGCTTTCTTAGAGTTATTGAGATTATTATAACAAGGTATGGTAAAATGTTTTGTGGACCTATCATTTGTATTGCTAGTCACGGCGGATGTTTTAACAGCAATTGGTGAATGTTGTTGAGCAACTAAATGTGAGCTCACATTAGATTCACTCACCACTGTATGCTGCTGCCGGCATTGCAACTTAGGCGTTTGATGTTGGTCATTATACGCTAGTTCCGTTCCGGCAATGTATGTTCCAGCGTGAACGGCCCTGGGGAGCAACACATAACCCTGTTCCATTGTAGACGGAGGATAAGTAGTTATTGGATGTTGAGGTTTAGGAAGATTCGCATATTGCACAGGTAGAATTTTAGCTGTGGGAAATATTTGAGTGGGTGAAAAGAGTTCTTGAACTGGGGTTATGGTTGTTGCTACCGAAGGCAAATGTAAATCCAAACGCGTCTGGTCAGCATGAGAAAAGATAGAATCTTGGTTAGTTGAAGGACTTGAACGTACAAGATTACTATCACAAATAGAATGATTTTCACATTTAAGAGAGTTTGACGAAGGAAAGTGGGATTGGGCTTTTGGGTTTAGTGCAAGCGGCAACGATAAATTTTGACCATCTCTAAAATATATCAAGGAATTTACCGAATCTTTGAAGCTTTTGCCGGGTATCGGTGGTGCCGGCTCTTTAGGCGCTCCCATTTCAGGTGTGACTTGTGTATATGTCGATTTGCTGCTCGGTTTGCGTAATCGATTTCGCAATTGATTTTCCTTAAGTAAAATATTTCGATGTTCGTCTTCACTTACTAAAATATTATCTGGTGAATTTTCATGGATAAAATCGGATGGCCTTCGTTGAGAGGGGGGAATCTCTTCTATTGTGTGAGTTGCACGCAGAGATGGCGTCGCGGGCAGTGGTGGAAGCACTTCTAAATATTCCGGCCCCTCCTGTAATCCAATGATTGTGGTCGTGGGTAATGTTTTGGGCATGGTGGCATAATTAATTGGTGGCGGCGGTGGACTTTCGCGCGGCCTGACAGGACTTCGTGGCATTTTAACGCGGACAGGCAACTTGGGACTCACAGCGGCAGTTGAACTTGATGCAGTTTGGTTCGAAACTTCGTGTATAGTATTCGTAATTGGATCGTGCTCAAAAACAGCAAAGCCACCATGACCTACATCAGCATTTTGGAATGAGTCCAAAGCGAAATTGCGCATTAAATCTGCCGTTTTAACTTTAGGTTTTGGTAAAATGGGCGGCGGTGTTTTTGGCTTTTTCAACGTCGACAAAAGATTTTCGGTTGATTTCGATTGCTGACTTATAACTGTGCTCGGAGTGTCCCGATCACTAACGCGGTCGGATGATAAAAGATCTTCATTCGATTTCCAGCTTGATTTTGAGTTTTTATTAAATGCCCTCAATTTTGAAATGGCTTTCGCTATTTCTGTATATTCATCGTCATTTTGGCTTTTATCCAAAAATGCCTGACGGAATGGATTTTCTCTTTCAATTTCGCTAGAAACCAGAATTTTCTCGGGTTCCGGCGGCGGACTACGATAACCGCCACTACTGGCACTCGATGACGTTGACCTTGAACTGGTATATTGAACAGGAGGAGAATCAATTTCTCGAATTCTAGCTACTGCAGGCACTATAGGAGGTAATTTGTCAGGTCGTAGTTTTTCCAAAGTAGCATTATTATTTGGAGATGGACTGGATGAACGTAAAATACCCTTTCGAGGTAAACGGTTACGTGATTTCGTTTTATATTCATGCTCTGAATCGTAACAACGTGTAGAATATTCATAATCGGATTTTGAACGTTCATCGCCGCTTAAATCGAAACTAACGGATTTGCGATGCTGGCCTCCATAGGACGAAATATCGGGCGTGCTAAATCCAGAGGCCGTTTGTACTTTAGCTTTGCTTGATTCGCTCTCGGAGTCGCTGCCATAATGCGGTCTCGAGTCGGTATCAGCTCGAAGCGTTTCGGGTGAAAAATTATCTTGATCGTCATCATCATCATCATCATCATCGTCATTGTATTCATCATCAATTATGTAAACTGGCTGTATTTTTAAATTATCGTTCGTCTTCTCGTGACTATCTTTCTTTGGCATCTTTTGAATCGCACTGGCGTCTTCGTATTCGAACTTTTCACTAAGTGGACGTTTGGTTATAACCTCATTACGTTTTAACTCCTTATCGGTCATTTTATTTAAAAATCCATTAATTGTTGTATTAAAAATTTTATATATATATATATATAAGTATGAGTAAAACAGAATAGTGTAGTAAATTGAGATTAATTTATATCAGATATTATTATTATAAATATAAGGAGTAAAAAAAAAAAAGAACGAAAAAATAAAACACACATTAAAGAACACAAGAGACGCTTTAACAAGTGATTTGAGTTGTTCAAGTGGTTTGTGAAGTAGAAAAAGAAGAATATAAAAGTAAAGTGTATTGGGTGCCGGCTGATTGATTAGAGGTTAGGGAAAACGACATTGTGTCATGATTGTGATGAATGAATACTCAGAATGTGAAATGGTTTGAAGAAAAGCTGAAACAAAAGTTAACTGTTCTCTAAGAGATTTTCAATGTCGACAAAGTCAATATTTGTGCAACTTTTTACGTTGGCAGCTCTTGAGAAAACGTTTTCTAAGCGAAAAAAAAAAGTAAAGCAGTTTTAACGGCTCACGGCTTCATGGAAAAGCCGTTGGTTGGACAATGCTTGCAAAACGAAAAAAAAAAAAAAAAAAACCAGAAATAACAGATGTAAAAATCAAATTATAAATACTCGAATGCACACACACAGGACACAATGAGCGAAAATAATGAAAATAGAAAAATGAAGTTCGCTTCTTAAGCAGCAATTCATTATGATTAAGTGAAGGATAACAAATGATTTGTAATGAAATTGCAAGAAAAAAAATCGCAAATATGTTTTTTAAATTCAAAATAATGTAAAAATTTTCCTTCTAAACACATTTGTAGCTAGTTTGTTTAACCGCACAAAATGGATGCATAGTCGCTAGTACCGAAAACGAATAAGTTATTTTTTTTTTTTTTTTTTGGGTGCGATAGTTGGAACTTGGAATCAGCAATACCTTCCTTCGGCATATATATTAGTGAATGTCTCTTTTAATTTCAATTTTAATGCACCTGTTAAGCGTTAGTTTGAATCGTGCGAACAGAAGCTCATCATATTTTTGAATAAATAGATATAAAGGTATGCAACCTGCAGAAAATTTCTTTACACGCTGCACATAAAGGCCCTTTGCAGCTTCTACGAGTGATGTTCACAAGATTTCATAAAGTGTGCTACGAAAGACCCTTTTAAAGAAGACCCTATGGAGTATATCACACATCTGCGTTCAGGTCAATATATGGCAACAGCGATAATGGATTTTTATGATTTCTGGGAAGTGCCAACCTTTAGAGGAAATGTATCCAAAGTTTATAACATTTTCACAATTAGATTGCAAGTTCGATTGGTTTTAATGACCATAGTTTTGGAATTTTCAAAGCGTTGAATAAGTCTAAATTTCCTGGGTTCATTAAATGTTGCTTCTTGATGAGAAAGAACATCATTCACAATCAGGGATTGTCTTGGAAAACGTTATGGTGAATGTTATCTGTTGAACAGATAAACTTGCGAAAGCTTTACTGCTTTTAAACAAAATCATATGGTCACCAATGTTACTCTGATCGAACGAATTCGGCAATCGTTTCAGGAAACATAACAAAACGAGCACAAAATCGGTTTGAAAGACCGAAAAATAAAGTAGTGTGAGATAACCGACACCCTGAATATATCAGAAGGCAGTCTATCCATCATTTTCCATGAACATCTATTCATGAGAAAAATATGTTCAAAGTGGGTGCCGCATTTGCTCATCGTTCGTGACCACTGCTGTGAAAATGGGTAAAACATGGAACCATTATTACACTCCAGAATCAAATCGGCAATTAGCTGAGGAGGCAGCAAACGGCGGAAGCAGTCACGGAGACAATAGCCGGCTGAGATGGTTACGGCCTCCGTATTTTGGGATGCACTTTGTATAATATTCGTCGGCTATCTTCGAAAGGGAAAAAGATCAATAATAAATATTATGAGGCATTATAAGTGCGTTTGAATGACGGAGTTGCAAAGAAACGGCTAGTGACACAGGAAGCATATTGAGTGACATGATATAATAAGGATTTACCTTTATTTAAATTGTTAGGAAAAGTAATGATTGTATTTACGAAAATCATTACGTAATTCATTACTATCTGAAGTGAAGATTATAAAGTATTTCCTATAGGCAAAGCAAGGTATGAGATAATTCTTTTATTTCCAAGTAAATTTGACAAAGCATTGACATTGCATTTTAAGAAGTGTGACGGTCGGCTCATAACCAAGTTATTCGAATTAATAAAAGTTACTTAGGTTTTTTTTTTTTTTGTTTTAATTTAGCCCCGAAAGCTAACTGAGGAAGGATATCTCAATGAAAATGCAAAATCTTTAACATCGAATAACTGTTTATTAAAATTGAATATAAAGGCTTATAACAATGTAAAGAAATCTATGTGTGTGTGTATGTATGTACGTATTTACGTGTACATATATATATATAAACAACTACAACAAAATGCAGAGATTGTTTGTGTTTTATATTTGGACCGTTAAGACTTCTTCTCCGTTTCCTTTCCTTTAATATATATTTACATTATATAGGTGGAAAAATATTGCCTTCAAAAGATATATATGTGTTTGTAAATAGGGAGGGATATCTGAGATGGGTTTTTCTTCGTCTTTTTTTTTTTTTTTTTTAAACTACTAAGAAAAATATATTCTAAAGCCTTTTTTTTCATTTCTTTTAAATTTAGTTTTTAGTGTCAAATTAGAAACCGTTGAAAGTGGATATAAATGCTTTGTGCAAAGAGCGAATAGTTAGTTGAGTTAGGATCCTTGAAGTTGTTCTTATTCATTGTTTAATATAGTTTTTTCTTTTTCTTTTTTTACATATTTATAAATGCATTAGTATATTATTCGCGTGCAATTGTTTTCTTTTGTTGAGTTTTACTCCAAAGGAAAAAAATAGTTCTACACACTCCAATCAAAAAGTATCAGGAATAAGTTGAGCATCTCGCGATAAATATTGAGTGGACTTTTAGTTTCTACGACACAAGTAAGCCAACGCAACAACTCTTTTTTTTTTTTTGTTTTCCACTGTTAATGACAAGGCATCTTAATTGTTCCCTTGTACACCATAGAAGGTCAAGTTTGTGCGGATGTATGTAATACCCAGAGTGCCTTCACATAGACTCACCTTTTATTCTACCAGTCGGTTCAGAAACACTTTCTGAATCGATTTAACCCTGCCCGTCTGTCTTGTTTCGTTACGTTCAACCTACGAACCACAAGATTTTTCGATTTCGAAATTTTTTTCAAATCCAAAAATGGCAGTTTTTTCTACGCAACTTATATATAGTATCAGATTATACAGTACCAGATTTTATTAGGTTTGTGCGGATGTACGCACCACCCAGAAAGACTTGAAATAGACACACCTCTGATTATATCGATCGATTTAGAATCGCTTTCTGAATCGACTTAAGCTTGCCTAACCTTCTGTTCGTTTCATATTCTTGTGTTTAAACTCTAGGTCATCATTTTTGAGATATTTCGTTGAAATTTGGTACACGAACGACGAACGCTGTCGAAGATACCTGGAGCCGAACCACCTCCCCGACCGCTTCCCACACAACGCCTTTTATTACCCTGATCGACTCAGAAGCAGTTTCTGAATCGATGTAAGCTCGTCTGTCCCTCTGTCCCTTTGTCTATCTTGTTTTCTTGTCTATAACGTACAGGACGTAATTTTTGAGACATTTTGATGAAATTAGGTACACCGACAACTGCCACTTTCTTTCTCTTTGTTTTTCTTTTCTTCTTTCTGGTAATCACTTTATTACACATGTAGAGAGATCCTCTACGGGATTGGGCATATCGAAGAAAAAAACAATTACCTAGTCTCTTGGTTATATGGCGCCTAAATTACGCAGCCTGAGTGGCCAAGTAGGCAAAGAATCTCGGCTAACAACTCAATGGTCGTGGATTCAAACGTCTGATGCGATTTTCAATAAAAGCCGATAGCCATCGAAGCTAGTGCTTTAAAACTTTACTCTTACAATTTATTCCCTGGCCAAATAAATTACAATAATAGCAATAATAAAATTTAATAATGATAGAGTAAAGTGTTCGATTGGCATATTCTTGGTATTTTTTGATCGGAGTGCATATATTATGCAAATTAAAACTTCTCTTTTCGCTACAAATATACGTAAGAGACATATTCGTTCCAACGAATTTCAAATACCCACCACACTGACAATAGCAAAACTTTGTTCTGTAAATTGTACTCTTATCAGTTCGTTAACCACACACCTTGATATAATCAGCTTTTAGATATGTGAGTTCAATATTTGTAGAAAATTTTCATTTTGAATTACATATAAAAATATTTAGAAATTCTTCTTCCTTTTCTTTGGGTGATGGATATGAAAGCCGCCATTGAAAGAGAATCAAATTCCAACCCGAGCCATGAAAATGAACTAAAAACAATTATGTCAAGTTGCGATAGTACACGGAGAGACACGGACGAGCGAAGACGGGACTGGAGTCTTTAACCTATACGCCGCGAGTAACAAAAATGCCACAAGATTGCCATCTTCGAGTGATAGGTATAATTGGAGATCTGCATCTTATTCTCATAATTCTGTTCTGATTACTTTTTGTTCATATTGCTATTTGCCGAGTTGCATAAGTAGAGAAAAATGTAAAAACAACAACATCAACAAAAAACGGCCATAGACGGCGAGAATAAATAATTTCTTTTTCCTTTTTTTTTTTTTTCTCAAACAGTTATATATGTACATGATAATGTTGCTTTCAAATTGATTTTACACTAAGTCAAAGTTGCAATTTATCAGTTTTTAAAAGAAAGAGAGAAAACTTACTAATTAGTTTTCTTTTTAACTGCTTTTTTGTTTGTTTTTTACCATTAAACAAAAACATATATACATTGACGGATATACAAAGGACAAGGGAAACGGAGGGAAAAAAGGACAGAGAGGATACTGAAAGAAAGAAAAATTGAACCATAGGCCAAATATGAATAAGGAGTGGTGCTGATCTCAAACCGCGTTTAAAATAAAATTTCAGTCTTATAGTTGAAAAAATCCGCTTGTTAAGCAGTTTCATTTTCTTCACTTGTCTGCAATAAAAAGAAATCAGAAACAAACCAAAAATACGAAAAAGACAAGAGAAAAAGTGAAGAAATTTATTTCAATCAGTTAAGCATAACATCTTGTATTTGTTTTGTTTCTTTTTTATATATTAATTGTTCAAGAGATAACATCCATAGACAAATTCAATAGTAGGAGAGTTGGAAATGATGCAAAAATAAATTAAGAATCATTACATTGACTTGGAAAGAAAAAAAAAGAAAAAAATACATTTACAACACAAAAACAACAAGAATAAGACTGGATTCTTCTTCGGATTCTATGCTTTCTTCCCTGAGTGTGTACCCACCACAATCTTTATTAAAGCCATAGGCAAAATTGTATTTGTTTTTCTAGTTTCGCTTTAAAATTGAAACGAACACAGAGTATAGAGAAATTTACGGTCGGGTCTAACGTAATATAAACTGACAGAGAATTGATTAATAGTGATGGGAAAGGTCAGAAGGAAAGTTTAGATAAACAGGGGCCGTAGGCCATAGATCATAACAGACTCGATGTAAAACTGATTGCAAAATTGATTAAGTGGCAAGTGTTTCTCGTCAAAAGCTGAGTATCTGTTTTCAGACATATATATGAAATCGCAATTAGTTCTGCAATCCGCATTTTAACAGAGACAAGTCTCGTATTTGTCACTTTTTATTATCTGCAAAGAATTATTTGCCCCTTTCTTAAAGAGTACATTAAATTTATTTCTAAACCGTTCTGCCAAATTGTTTTTTTTGTGCTCCATACCAGGCTTGTAGGGCTTAAAGGGTGGGTGGTGGGTATTATGAAATTCGACTAAAGTCGAAATAATCACTCATTACTATATTATATACATTACTATTGTAATTCGACAACTGGGGCTATATACACAAATATAAAAACATTCCCATGCATGCACACACACGTATATACAATAAATCCTTAAATGCATTTAATAAACTTCGCAACACCTAAGCTTTTTCTCTATTCATTTTCATTTAGACAATACAGAACTACACTCGTGTATAATTCCTTAAGAAGAGTATTTCTTAAAGGAACGAAATGAAGCGATCGCTGGTTAACACACATAGAACGAGATTGGATAACAGTGTTTCCGTTAAAAGTGAAAATGATCAGAAATTGCTTTAAATTATTAATAGTTATATGTGCATAGAGGTAATACAAATTAATATATAGTTATAGGTAATAAGAAATAGAAACAACTTTGCTAGTAGCACCAGCTCTATAGTAATCGACGGTTAGATATATTAATTGCCGATGTGTCGCTTTCTTTAGAACACGCAAATATCGAAATTTTCGATCAAAACGAAGATGTCAGTCCATTTAAGTGTACATATCATGCTGCTGTCCGATCTGAATAAATGTCAATAACTTTCATCGTTAGGCCGAAATACGTCAGTATATCAAATTTTCTCAAAATATCTCAAAAATTGCGGCAAGCAGGTTGAACACAAGAAAGCAAGACAGACAGAGGGGCAGACAAACTTAAATCGATTCAGAAAATGTTTCAGAAGATGATTCTGAATCGATCCACAAGTGGTGTAGGCTACAAAAATAAGTCACGCTGTTGCTGTTGGGAATACTGGAATTATTAAAAGCCTACAAGGAAGTTACCAATAACAAGAGATATTAAAGGATCTTAAGAAAAACTGAAAATTTCAATTATTAACTTGTAAACTAATGTAGGGTCACTGTAAGTTCGCTATATATATGAACGACAAACACGCCCGTAGTAATTATTCAAAATATATATAACACATCATACCCCCTACGAGCAGCCGAGTAGGCAAAGGATCGCTACTAATAATTCCATGATCGCGTATTCAAGTCTCAAGTTTTCAATATGGGCGAGCATATGACCTAACCATTTGCGCATTTGGGGTTCAGAAAATCTGCGAGTGATGGCTGAGAAATAAACGCGTCCACAACGTATCGCTGTTAGGTGTGGATTTTAAACAGAAGGCATCATCATCGGACCATTCTTTTGAGAAAATGCGAGTGCTCAAGTGATAATAGCAATTAATGTTGCTCGCTATGGTAAAATGACAATGAAAACATTTTTTTTTTTTGCATTGTTTTAGCACAACGCTGCCACATGCAGTACCTCCCAAACAACAAGTCAATTGCTATTTCAATGAAACTCAACAATATTTATGAAAAATTTCATTAAAAAAGTACCCACATATGTATCTGCAAAGCATAACGTCGCAGTGCATTGTACACTTTATGTATCAACAAAAAATGAACCGATTTTTATTATAAACCTAGGGTTTTTTGCTTGAAGTTTGGCACACACATTATAAATACATTTAACTTTTTAATTTTTTTAGATCGATAGAGACTTCATAGGTCTTTGTTATTAAAGATTTTACACAATATGCAATCACTTTGACCCTATTGACGACCCTTCTCTCTATGTCCATTTGTTACATTTGTTGTTCGGCATAAGGCGAAAAATCTCCACTAAAACCGATTATTTTCCATATTTTCAACTTCCGAAGATTTTAGAAGCTATAGATTTAAAATTTGACTTCGGCCGGCGTAAAGTAGTTTTAACAATAAAAGTTTTGAGATTCTTGTCAACACAAAACGAATCGAACGAACGAACTTCAAGGTTTGTTTTAACTTAAATCTTGTTCGTAATGTCAAAGAATTTAACTCTGTTTATTCTCGACATAAAACATGGTCAGTCTAGCAAATCTCATCTCTGAAATTGCTTTCTATATGTGAACACAAGGTTAGCTGAACAGGCAGACAGATTCGTGCTCAAACATTCCTAAATGTATTCAGAAAATGATTCTGAAAGGATTTTTCTAATAAAATGTAACACAGTACAGTATGAACTTAACATACCCGTTACCAGAGATGACGCACAGCGCACAAATGAGTATCAGTGTAATGGCAAAATGTATTAGCAACAAAGTTTTAAATAAGAGTCAGTACGTCTTGAAAGATATATGTTGTTGTTGTTGCTGTTGCCGCTAACGGTTCTTAAATCGTATAAATATGAAATAATCTCCATGCTGTCGACATAAATATTTCGGAATAAGTTTGCAACATTCAAAACAATTTTTCAATTGTTACGACAACGGTGTAAGGCATTTGCATTTATCGAAAATATCGAGGAAAACGGACTATTTGAAATTCAAATAACTATCTATACCATTATAAAGATTTTGTTTTGTATGTGTACGTCGTTTATGAAAATATTTCATAAATTTTTGGAAATAAGCAGTTAAAACCATACATGAAAACTAAACGAAATTTTTGTATATGTAAAAAAAAAGAAGAAAAACATACACATATGCGTAGTACATACACATGTGCATAACTGACCTAAACGCAAAATTTTAACGTACAATAATATATTCACAACAAATAACGTAACATGTTTTACACATACATATACAAATATGCAACATATGTGTAAAGAATTAAAAAACATTAAAACAGTATAACAAAAAGCATGAAAGAGACGAGAAGGAAAAAAAACCAAAAAAAAGAAATTAAAAACCAAAAATTTTGTTTACAGGTTGTTGTTTTTAATACATCCGTTTTGTGGGTTTATTTATACATGTACATACATACATATATATATATATATATATATATATAAAATTTGGCCGGAAAAAGGGATAAAAATAATTGAGCTTAAATTTTGTAAATGCAAAATAATCAAAAAAATCGAAATAAAATAGAGAAAGAAAACAAACTCGTATGATTACTACGCTCGCCTGAAAGCGAATGGATTTCGGATGAAGTGATTAAATATTAGTAGATATAATACTGTGACCAAAAAGTAAGATCAATATTCAACGTAAATTGCCCGCGTATTGTTGCGCAAACTTAATCGAATGGATCGAGGAGGTTCAAATGCGATTCAGAAGAATTGTGAATTATCGATGATTTAGTATTTAACCAGTTAAGTGTGTAGACCTCTTTAGCGATATACCCGTATACTCGTCAAACATGATGAAACTTGGTTGTAGGGGACGACTTGACAAAATGACAAATATATTATTGTGTAGTAAATACACATACTCAGTGTTATAAAATTGTGAAGAAATGCGCCAGGGACGGATGGAGGGATCATGACGTATATATTCATCAAAACACAAATAACTGGTTATTTGTATGGGGGTTTTAATTTTGAAACTTTTATATACCACTTATGGGCAAGTCATGTCCATAAAGACCTATGATCTACTCCAAATTATTAAACCGGGAATATGTTATTCTATAGCGAATTTTAAACTTTTTACTCAAGTGCTGGCTTACATAGCACGACCGTTTGATAATATACAGACAAACGGCAGACAAGACGAGATGACGCCCAGATATGACTAATCCTGGTTCCGAATTTTACGCCTATCAATAATGTAAGTAATTTATGCAGCTTCTGTTATAAATTTCCAAGTACTACAAACTGTATGAAAAAGTTATTAGACCACATCCCTTTGATGGTGAATTTAAAAACAAAAAAAAAGGGGGAAAAATGAAAAGCATCTGCATAATAAAATGGAATTAACTAAAGATAAACAGTAGAGCGCACACGTTCTTGTTATTGTTGATGTTCTTGTTTGCTACATAGGTATGAGTATATATGAGCGCGTTTAGAAGAATAGAAAATAAAAGTAATGATGTGAAAAAAAAAGAAATAATAATAACAACAACATAAAACATAAACACATCTGGTGTAGTGAATGAATCGACACATATTGAATTTAGTGGGGAAAACAAAAAAACAAAAATAAACAAAAAAGAAAGTTTAGTTCGGTTCAGTTCATTTTGGTTTGTTTTTTTTTTTTTTCGTTGGTTGTTTTTTTTTTTAGACAAACGGATAATTAATAAATTTGCGAGGAATTATGTGCGATTGTGGAACACAAAGAATATAAAAAAAAAAAAAAACTTCAATAGCATTAAGTGAATTAATTTGAATAAAAGTTATCACAAAATTCGAGCACTTTTACACACACAGATATATGAATATAAAAAATTATATAAAATTTTATTTTTGTTTTTTTTTTTTAAGTGGGTGAAGACACATTTGACTTGAATGAGGTTAAGTAGACATTTAAGATTGATCTTGTTTTCTTTTCTTTTTTTTTTTGCTTTTCACACAAACTCATAGCTAACATACCTGTTGCATTGATGGCGCCTGATTGCTTGCGAAAGATGATGGTGGCTGCACGGTTGCGGGTAATGTAGTTGATACTGTCGCTAACGGCATTCCAGTCTGTTGTGGCGAAGGATTCGTATCCAAAGTATGCTTGGATATAACGACTGTTGTCGTTTTTTGAATTTTATCCTGATCGTGATGTTCTAACGGTGATTTCGGAGGAACTGATGTAAAAGCATCGGCCGCTCGAACAATTTCCAACACCTTTAAATAGATAAAAAAATTATTGCAAACGTATATCGTTTCGTTATAAATTTTAAACTAACTCTGTAACATTTTGGTACACCATGAGACTTAAAAAGCAATTTGGGTTAAATATAATGTTAGGTTTAAACTATGAAATGAGATAACGCTGATTAAAAATGCATGCATGCTTCGCCAGGTCTCTGGCAAGCATTACTAGCTGCAATTGAACGCCAGTTATGCTCTTATCCATTAAGGATTCACCGAAAACAAATAAACGCATTACAGTGAGTCACGCACACCCATTCAATACCATAAGTCGCTCCGCTTAATACAGTCTTTGATACACCAATTTTTCAAACTAAAGCATTATATGGGAAATGATCGAAAAAGTACTCCTATCCGAACCATTTTCAGCGGAGTTCGTCCTTGGGCCAATCTACGTCGATGCATCAAATTTCGTGAAAATATCGCAACAACTGAAACCTGTAGGTTGAACTCACAAATACAAGACAGATACATGGACAGACAAGTTCAGATCGCGTCAAAACGTGATTCTGGTTTGTTAAAAAGTGTATACATCTCAAATCTTTCTGTGCATTGCATACATCCGCACAAACTCCGCTTGTGTAGAAGGAGCTATCATCATTTGATCACTAAAATATGATTCATTCATCATTTATGATTGATTGCCATCCAAAAAATGAATTGTACCCGTCCGCAATTAGCGCTCGTAACAGGAAAGACGTCGAGGGTATTTATAATCCCATAGCCAAGATCATAATTTTATTAAACCTGTTGGAACGCTTTCGAAACGTTCTTAGCCTCAACTGCATTAGCATCTTCTTGCGTGGAGTCTATATAAACATAACCACTCTATCAAGACATCTGTCAAACAGGTAGAATATTAGATTGTAAGTTCGAAGCAGGAATCCATTTGATCTAGGTGGTATTTTTGTAGCGTTTCAAGAAGAAGGAGAAAGTTTTGAAGGAAAATTTTTTTTATATAATGAGTGTTATTGCACCGATTCTACAGAAAGTCCAATGTATCTATTAAACCAATGACGAAAATAGTTTACTCTTCTACCTTAAAACATTTATTGTTTATTTTCTTTTAAGCAGTGTACCATAATTAGCAAAGCGTGCGCTTTTGCTTATGATTCATAGAAAATAAATAAGAAAGCATTTGCCCTGAAAGCATGTTTTCAATGTAGTTTTAGTTCTGTAAATAATATTTTTTTCAAATCACATTCTCGTCGTAATACGGACTAATTTAAATATTTTTATACATATGCACACTTGAAGTCACGTCGAAATTCAATTCAGTTTGTTTACCATTCAACCTAAATTAAATTTTAGTTGTGTATGCGTGTGTATATTAACACACCTTAAAAACTAAGTTTGTTTTTTCTTTTTTTTTTTTTTTAATTCAAAGTTAAAACAAAGCTTACAGTAGAATTCATATATTTACATAAATTTTATTATTTTTCACTTTCTGACTCATTTATTCATTCAGTTGAAAATTTATACGAAAAGTGAAATTGTATTCAAATATTCCCTCTCCTCTCTCTTTTCATTCGTTCATTCGTTCACTCTACTTAAACTGCAGCAAAATTTTGCACTTGCAATGGCGTTAAGGTAAATAGTTTAACACTAACGTTCATCTATAAACAAACACACACCCACACATACATATAGAGACACTTCTTTATGTACAGGATATAAAATAAGAAGAGAAGAGAACAAAAAAAAAAATTAAAGGATTATATGTAAAGTACTAAAGTAAACACTTGAGGCAACACAGTGTACTCAGTACACCCACAGGCGTTTGGTCGAATAAGATAACATTCAAAAAGAGAGCAAATACACTTACTTTTTCAGGCGTACTCTTCTCTTTAGACGTAGCAGTCAAGGATTGTTCAGGATGTTCAGTCAGAGCCACAACTGGCTCATGAGTTAAGTGTGGAGGGGGTTGATGCAATTCTGCCGTTTGCGGGGTCGATTTCAAGTTTGCGCTTGTTGTTGTTGCTGTTGCTGAGGTTGATGGGTGTGCCAAGGCAGCTACTGCAGCCAGTGTAGACGGCGTCACTTGTGCGGCTGTGTGTTCATTATTCATTTCAGCTTTTGATGCAAAAACTTCAAAATCCTTTAGATCAACACAACACCAAACATTCAAACCGTTCCCGACGTTAATGGCATAGGCAAGTATGTAAGAAAATAGTTGCGTTGTGGTTATATAAAACAAAATAGAAAAAAAAGCAACGTAAAGAAAGTAAAGAAAAATACGAAAAATCCATTAAAGTCAAATGTATTGAGGTATCTAATGCAACTAAATAATAATAGTATGTCACTAAATGCGTACTTGTTTAAGACGTTCGTCATCCTCACGATCTAAACTGGAAGTACTTTGGCTCTGACTCAACTCTGAACCAGTTTCAGAAGCACGCGATCCTGGAAAATAAAATCAATAAAATAAACTTAAAATATTGAAGTCATTTTAAGTAAAAGAAAATCACACATACACAGATGTGAGTATGATTTGTGAAAATACATACCATGTCTACTGTAACCGGTACTCATGCCTCCGGCTGTACCAATGGAATGAATCAAATTGGATTTATCGTATCCTTTACAAACAACCAAATGAATTTCATTGCCAGCAGTCCTTAAAGTATTAACAGCATCTTGATGTGTGGCACCTAGCAGTGAATTACCATTAACCTCCAATAAACGCATACCGACCTATACATGGAGGGATGAAATGATATACTTCAATGTATAAAAATGCGAAACATTTGGTTTCGATAAGATATGCATGCAAGCTTTGCTTCACGTTTAAGAAAATCGCATTTATGTAAATGAGATTGAAATCTTTAAGTTAAAGCTGAAATTTTTGTTTTTCAGCATTTATTCGAATTGCGTAACTATACTTCAAGGAAGATTTGGTTCCTTTGAAACATTATTACGATTTTCAACGAAGAATGGAAGGCAAGATTCCAGCGGTGAAATTCTACTTGAAAAATGCAGAAATGTTTGTATGCTTTGTTGTTTTTCAATGCAGTCGCTCCGTTCTCCGTCCCTCCTTGGCGATGAAGATATGATCGTCAACTCATATTTTAGAGGATATTTTAGTGGAAACGCAATGTATATAATAAATAGTTGGGTATGAGCTTTCGAGGTGGGTCGATGGGTCGATTAAATCGATATATGAGGTCTGACCGCTTTGTTGCGGTTCTTCGGAAACTATTCGCGGTGGCTGTGGTTATCCTCAAACGCAGAGGCATACATTGGAGGTGCATAATAGGCGTCGACTTGTCCAGAGGTGAAAGTTTGAGCCTCACCCAAACTTTCATATCTGGTACTTTCGTCTTGAAGTAGACTTTCTTATTTGCAGGGTTATCTTGCAAGCCGGAAATCACTCTAAATGACATGATCGTTCTATGGAAGTCGACTTGATTAAGCCATGCAGACGATGAACAATTGACTCTCATCCTAATCACCATCGTCCCATTGATAAACCCATAATCAAAGCAAAAAAGTGACAAACGACTTTTAAAGGATTTTTTCGGCTAAAGACGAGCTAAACTAAACTAAAGACTACTACTGCTAAGCTGCACTGTTACCGGCAAAATAAAAACATAATCAGATATGGAAATATAGTTAATTAAGTCATCAATGTTACTATGTAGTAACTGAGAAGAATTTAAAATTTTCTATCTCAATATTTAAGAAATTCTTTGTGAACTTTTTAAATTAAAGTATTTTTAATTAAGTCATTATGCATGGTTAGCATAGGCCTTCTATATAAAAAAAAAACTTTTGCAAGGTAAGAAAATAATCTTGAAAAGCCTTTGCCTAGCTGTGTAAAAAACCAAGTACGTTGCTTGAAAAATACAATAGCAACACAGAAAAAAAAAAAGAAAAGAAAACAACATAAAGTTGCACTAAATTCTCTGTTTACTTATTTCACGTAAAACAAGCGGAAAAATAATCTTCTCCTAGAGGAGCAAAACGTACATTTATTTGCTCTGTCACAATTTTTACAGAGCACCACACTACACACATACAATGTATTCGTATTAAAAACACTAAGAAATCATACTAAACCAACTGTTGTTGTTTGTGTAAGAGAACATAGCAACACAGTACATAACAGTTATTTTAAGATCTACAGTGGAAATCGTAAAAGGAGTTCACAACAACGTGTAGCCAAGAATAATAATAATAATAATAATAATAATAATTTACCTTAAGCCTTCCATCACGTCGTGCCGCACCAACCGAATTAATTTTAGATACAAATACACCCTCATCTGTAGGATCAACAGGATTGCCACGCTGGCCATTAAGACCGCCCTTAATGTGCATGCCCAGGCGTTCTCCATCAGCTTTGCTGATGATAATTTCCTGTGATTTATTTACACACAATACGACACGAAGAGAGAAAAATAAGAAGAAGAAAAATACATATAAAAATATATATATATATGTTAGGTATATCCGGGCTCTGTATGCAATAATAAAAAACCAGCATACTATGACATGTACGTAAATATGTAGGACGCCTTTACACGCAGCTATATACGTATATATGTATATATATATATATATATACAGAGAGAGATAAACGTATACAAACAAACACATGCAAAAATCATAGTACATAAAAAAAAATTAGTTTTACTTATGAAAGGAATTCATTCTTTTGTGTCGAATTCGTTCCAATCAATTGGAAAAAGATTTTTATGTCCTATGCATTTTATGTCAAAAATCAAAAGATATCTGTAAAAAAAAAAAAAAAATTCCTTAGATCTGAAAGCATGGATTTAAGTTTTTTACTTTTATAAATTTTCTAAAAAAACACTTATTTCATCATTTTCTTTTCTTTCATTTTAGAATGAAATTGAAGGAAGAAATTGAAGGAAACTAAATACAGTAAATCTTCGTCTTATTCGTTTTCTATGTTTCGATGGCTACGCCATTAAAAAAAGATTTTGTTCGCTTTAGTTATTTTGGAGTATTGTTGGATATATCATATGATGAGGTAAAATTTTCTTAGATTATACGAGTGGTTATACACCCAGTTCTCTTTTTACACGAATTTTTTTACGCGTATTTTTTGGGAACGTATCTATCGCGTAAAAAGAGAATTAGGTGTATTGAAAATGGCGGAATTTGTGTTCTGATATTTTAAAAAAAACGAGAAACGCCGCTTGACCGTTTTAATGCCTGTAAAATTGAAAGTCGACTTAATTTAAGGAATTTAAGGTTTTCCGTTTTATCGATTGCCCGATATTCCGCAAGAGCAAATTTATATGTGTATTGTTAGTTTGGATCCTCAAAGCAATATTCAAAATGTCATGCCATTTTTCAGGAAGCTCGTTCGGTGCAATAAGCTGAACTAAAGATAGAAGACAGTAAAGCTGTTTTAAAAAAAAACTGGCTGATTTGAATACATTTCTGGCGAGCAATTCGCGTCAAGCTTTCTTTGAGAGCAAGTTCGAGGAGAAAAATGATTCTAAATTCTAGTAAAGTCTCCACAAGTTATGAAAAACCTTTCCTGCCTTTGTCGTTCTTCTATTTGTTGCTATTTGAGGAGAAACAATTGCATTTCCCTCGATGACTTGTAAACTATTTATGTAATGTTTACCGGTGTAATATTCAAACATGTGTATATCCGTCTGTCCATAAGTTCTAGACCAGTATAACATTAGAGATAAAACTAAGAGATAACGCACCTAACCCCAGTTTAAAGCTGCGAACTCGGTTTTAAAAGGAACGCGATCTACTCGCCCAATTACAAATTTATTGTATAATTGATCTACGGTTGACATATCAATGTAAACAAAAGTCGTTTCAATAACTGATCGCCCAACTGGAAAAACAAGCGTTAAAAATAAACAGGATTTTGTTTGTCCCAGAACACCACAATATGCAGTATGGGCCAACAGCCTACGGTGAAGTAAATATAAAAATAGAAATTTTATTCCTGGTAACCCAATTATTTTGTTATATGCTCATGAAAACCATGTGAATTACTTACAGTTGAACCCCCGTTTATAAGACATTGTCATATAAGACGGAACAACACGGTAGAACAATCGTGTGATCGTATTCGTAAAATCTGATAAAAGTGGCTTGTATAATTCCTACTTTATAGTGCCTTAAGTCTGATTACTAAAGAAAATTATTCTAAATATAACAAGTAAGTCAATGGCTATATAGCACGGAACGAGTGCACAGTGTTATAGAAAAGTGTATGGGGAGCTCCAAGGCTTGATATGCCGAAACTTTGACCATCACGTGGTGACCCATGAACAATGCCCGTAAGACTATTGGCTACGAAGAGTTCAAAGCTTAGCAATAAGTTTTTCTCAAAGATTGCTTAGGAGATGCACCGGAAGTCTTGTTTTCTTTATAAAAGAGAATTTCTTTCTTGGCGGATATAAAAACTAGCTGAGCAGAGTCAGGTAAGTTGCAAAGTACTGAGAAGGAGGATTAGTAGAGAGTATAGGACAGCACATGTCAGTTGTTTTCTGCCAACACATTTGTCTTGGAAAGGTATAGTTTGCATTGGAAAATCCTGCATCGTATGGAAGCTTCAAAGGATTCATAGCTCAAATTAAAACACCACGTGCACTGCTAAATAGCATTAGGAATGCTCAGGAAACCTAGATATGAGTGATCTATGAATCCTGACTGCTTGGGACGGACCTCCTTGGGACGTGATGGCTCTGGTAGTGCAAAAGATGAGAAACTATGAACAATGAGACGCAGATAGACCTCGGACCCTCACCAAAGTGTGTTTCCTGGTCACACAATTTAAATCGATCTGGTATTTCAGATGTAGTGGAACCCCCAGCTTGCAGGGATTGTCTCACCCGTGCTTATATAACCCGTTATGTTAGCGAATATTGTGAGGCAGGTCTTTACGTTCAGCCACTCTCGCATCGTCTCTATTTATAATATTATTTTTTAATTTTTATTAAAAGTTCTTGAAAATATTGCAAAACAATATTACGCCTCCGATCATTTAAAAGCGCAGAACGCGTAGTAAATTCAAATTTTAACTGCCGACACTGCAATACTTATGATGTTCCCTTTAATAACCAAACCACGTTCAAATTTCTAATACAAAACGACCTAAATTTTCTGTGCCGGATGTAAGAAAACGTTGATAGAAAGTAAGATTCTACTTTTGTTGCTTTCTTCAAACGCTATTCAATTCAATAAGAAGCCCTAAGCCATAAACTGCAAGCAATAAACGAAAAGTGTAAGTATAGATATATAAAAGAGAAGAAAAAGAAGCTAATTAACAGAAAAATGTACTTTGAGAGAAAAACACCGACTATACACACACACACACACACAAACATTTAGTTTCAGTTTAGTATATATTTTTAAGTAATTGATATAAAAGTAAAGGTAATTTGATTGTTCTTCGAAAGCTTACCTCAGTGGGTATATAATCTACTTGTATTTGCTTTGTATGTATGGCGTGTTAGATTTTTTTTGCGAATGTGCGAAGAAAAAATGCAGAATTTCAAAGATAAATTATAAAAAGTGTCATAGATGTGTTTACTTTTTCTTTCGGCGAGTGTTCTTTAATTAAAAATTTAAATAAAGCACTTGTCTTCACTTATCTCTTTTTTTATTATTATTTTTTTTTTAGCTCGCAAAGGGGCAAAACATGTTAACTAACAACAAGTTAACTAACCTTTTAGGAAAAAGTGTTAAGTGCTTTTCGAAACTTACCTGAAAACCAGCTGGCAATGGATCGTGTTGTATTGTCAATTTGATTTCATTACCCGGTTTTAATAATTCCATTACAGCTTCTTGATGCGTTGCCCGTGACACATCGACATCGTTGACCTTCAAAATGCGGTCTCCCATACGTAATTTGCCGCACTTAGAAGCAATACCACCCGGGACAACCTAAACAGAAAAAAAGTTTTTTTTTTTAAATACATTAGTGATAGAGCGGCCATTGTATATATGTATGTGTAATGTATACTTGTATAGTGCAAACAAACATGCTTGCTTGTACGTGTCGGTATGCGTTTGTGTGCGTTTTTATAAAAAAAATCCAACAGCTTTATTAAGAGACATAAATTTAATCCTGAAAACTCATTAGTCTGACATGTCACATAAACGAAATGAAGCTAGAGAAGCAAAAGCTCTCTAATACGCACACTTTTCGTTGGTTATACTATACTTTCAAACTGTAGTGGTGTCGTTTCACTTTGCAAAAAAATAAAAAATAAAAAACCAAAAACCTATTCTCTTCTCTATGCTTTAATTTGCAGACTTTAATGAAGTTTGTTATACAATTTATGGCGAAATATGAAAACAATTTCTATATGAACCAACTTGATAAAGTTACGACTGGAAAAATATTATTAAAAAGTTAAAAGTTCTTCAGATCATAAAATATTGTATACACATACAACAACCAACCCGTGCATTCATGTTTAGTTACTTTATTTACTTCGCCGCTTCCGCTTTTGCCTCTCTCTCTATTTTTCTCTTTCCACTTTCACTTCATGCCCAGATGTCTAACTGGAATGTAGAGGGTTCGCAAGTGAACCTTTTACTATTCCGTTTGGTCGCTATTTTCGTTAAAATACATTTTGTCAACTCATATTCAGCGGTCGTAAAGTGCACGTGTAATATATTTACAAGGGCAAAATATTTAACTGTAACTAACGTAATTTAATTGTAAAATGTTTTATCAAAATTTTGTAGCAAATTAGAAAACTTTTGGTTATATAATGATGATAAAGATGATCAATTTTCAATTTAATCCAAAAGTTTGGATAAAGAGTTCGGAGAAAGTGGTTCTTTGCATAAGCCTCAACCTAACGATTTAGTGAAGAAAAGAAGAGGCAGTTAAAAGCACCGGTTTAATTAATAAGGCATGAGATGACTTCCATGACTCCCATATAACATAACTTCAATCTAAAACTTTATAGGCAATTATGTACGAAATCCTGCATTACATGTTATTGAAGTATGAAAAGTATATACACGTATGTGTAAAGGCTGGATGACTCGAAGACCAGTAAAACAGCGGAGAGCTAATAGCGAAAATTAAAACGAACGAAATAACGTTGCAGAGAAACACAGAGGAGCGAGGGTCAGTCGATAAACGGAATGTTAAGTTGAAATCGTTGAGTCAAGTTGTAAAATCGTACAGTACAAAGTACTGGGTTTGTGTCGCGTAGCATGCTTATTATCTGATACTGAAGTTTTCAATCAGCATTTCAATGCTTTACAAAAAAAAAAAAAAAAAAAAGAAAACACGCGCCTACCTATATATGGAATCAAAGATGGGAGAAAGAGAAGGATTATCAATTCTGTTGTAACATCTTCAAAGGAAGAAATTTCTCAATCGTATGTACCACCCCATGACAACCCCATGTACATTTTCCTACGGATACAAGGGCGAATGATTAGCGTAAGATTTTTGAGAAAAGACAGCATCTAGGATTCTTCACACATCAAATGTAGTTCCAGTAGTGCCAGTGCTAGATATTACTGTTCTGTTATTAAAATATACCGCGAACTTTGAATCCTTTTTTTTTTCTAAAGCAATCACTTATCTTTTCTAGGAAAACGTAAGCAAAACTGTTTGGATAAATCTTCTTATTGATAATTATTAAGCGTTGACGTCACTGTTGATTTTCTTTATCTTCCTTTGGGCATTATAGGGCTATGTTTAAGTATCTTAACGTCTAGGTTAAATTACCCCCAATCCCCTTTGCTTTATTTGTATATTTTTACTTATGACTCATACTGACATGTGGCCGCTAATACCTAAACAAATAAACAAATAAAAAGCTCGTCTCATGACTTACATGTGATATAAATATGCCAGGCTGTCGAGATCCAAAAGGCACACAAGAATGATCGGTACCTCCAATAATACTGAAACCCAAAGATCCTTGATTTTTAGGTAAAATAACTTCCTGCAAAAAATAAATTTTAAAAAGCATTATAGAACTTATAAAAAGTTTTAAAAAATTTCAAATATTTGTACAAAAATTTCATATGTGACTATTGAACTAAAAGGAAAAAAAAAGAAGAAATTGCTAATGAATTCGTACTTATACCTAAGTTATGTACAAAGCAATGCAATTTTGAACAGACAGCACGTAACCAATAATAATGCAACGCATACATATTATGCAAAAAAAAAAAAAACAAAAAAAAATAATACCCCAAATGCAAACACCATAGTCCACGCAGAATTTAGTCTTAAGTAAATACATATACATGAGAAAATACAATAAATGCATAAAATTAATTAATCAAACAAACATGAGTAAGACTAATAACATAGAAAATAACACAGAAAATTAAAACAGAAAAAGTGCAATAAAAAATATTATTTTTTAATATCAGCTTAAATTTTACGGTTTTGGATATGTTATGTGCACACAAACAGAGAGAGAGAGAGATAGAAAGACATAAACAGATTGTCAAACAAGGCTACACAATAAGATAAAAAAAAATTTATACAAAAGCAGCGAAAGATCGCTTTTCATCGAAGCATTCGACAGTAGATTACAACATGAACATAAGTAGATACAGACATGCATACCAATGCAAATTTGATTACAAGAATTCGACTGTAAATCAAAAGCCGAAGTCCATCAGTCAAGTGTAATACTAAATTGATATTTTTAATGATTTGTACATTTATACGAACGTTGCGATATAAATCGCTACGATTTAAGATTATTTGCAGAATTCAACGGAAGATGATATATGGAAATGCGCACAATAATAATTTTTAGCCTTCAGTAGAGGCGATAAAGCAGATCCAGCGTAACAAGATGAGCATTATGATCGAGGAAGGCCGACATCCTACATCACTTTCATTCGTTTTGGCAATAATGGGCCAAAAATGCCAAATTTTTTTTAAGCAAAGGCACAGGCTTCATTAAAGTCCGCATATTCGAGGATGCCCGAAACATCGGGCCACTTTATTTTTGTGTTAAATTACTACCAAGAAGAAATTTTCATCATAAAGCATTAAAAATTAGGCCTTTTTGGCTTACATTTCCTGTGAGTCCTTACATGCAGTGGTGTCCAAGAAACAAACGTGTAACGCAAGTTCGCCAACGTTGATTTATTTTTTACTGTCGTGAACCAATTTTCAACACGAAATATTAAAAATTTTACTTTGTTTGCAATTTTTTGCCATGCTATTACTTTACAAAGTAAAGCTTTATACGGGGAGTGGTCGAAAAGGTTGTCCTATGGGAACCATTTGCAATAACGTTCAGTGCGCCAGACTTCATCAAAATATCTTGCGATATTGCGACCTCTGGGTTAAACACAAAGATATTTCGGCAAACATCAGAGGGACAGATGGACAGACAAACTTAGATCGATTCAGAAGATGATTCTGAATGAATACGGTATGCGCATTCGCACAAAGTGGTGTAAGGTATGAACACAAGCTTACAATAAAAAATCTGAAGAGATAATTCAATCTCACGCAACCAAAAAAAAACAAAATTCCTCATCTTTTTTGGATTACTATTCGGAAAATTAGAGTTCATCCAAACTTTGTGAAATAATTCGCAATATATTAGATTATTTTGCAAAGATTACGTCACAACATTTAATTAAATAACTTAACCGTCAGTTTGACGACAAGCACTCCTTGAGAATTTGAAGACCATCTCAACAGTTTCAGGTTAAATTTCTTTCCTGTCTCGAAAGGTGTTGCTTTATTTATAACGTGGGAGTTCCACGGACGTCTAAAATTATATTGAAATTATGATAAACTTATCTCTTTAAAAAATAAAGACAAAGGTTCGATATTTAACCCAAAAATTTTATTCTGTTGCACATTCAACCATACAATTTCAACCGCGAACTGACAATAGTTGTATAAACCACCTCCACTTGTAGATTGGGAGTGTTGTACATTCGATACTCGTATACAGTACCACTTATACATGCCCATTTTGAATCCAAGAGAATGTTGATCGTTTCTAAAATTGAATTCTTCTTAAGCTAATCAAAGAAATCTCTATATATTTTCTATAAAACCTAGCAAACATTTCGTTTCGCGAGCTTAAACTTCGACCCAATTCCAAAATAGTCTTCGTACTTGATTTAAATTTCTTACGCTGAATATCTACCTGTTGTAAGATGCACTTTCATTTCAATGAAAAGCATATTTAATGCATTACTCTTTAAATGCATTTACTGCCAGATGTTTATGAATTTTCCATAAACCCATGTGCTTTATGATGCGTCACATATTTTAGATACGAATACTTTCATATGAAATGTAATATAAAAAAAAAATTTTATATAATATTTTCAAGTCATTTAAAAGAAATAATTCATTACATGATAAAAGCTATGATGAGAAAAATTCTTTATTTAAAAAAGCTTTTTATTATTTAAGAGAGCAACTCGAAGAATCAAATGTCATTTGGAAAGTATACGAAAGCAATTCTTCTCCTCATTTTCCTTTCGCTCGTGTTAAAGCAAAAAATACTCAATACAGGCTCGAATTTACTTTACTTGACCCTAAATAAACTATTTATGTTTTATTCAGCGATTAATGAAAAGCGAAAGCTAACAATTAGTTTTTATTTTCGATCATAAAGCCTTGAAGCAATAAGTGCTTCTTTAGTTCGCAAAGAACTACATATAGTGTGTACTAGATGCAGTCTATGACAATAAAGGCAAGTCATGGTAAGGTAAGTCACAAAAAACAAATACCTATTCCAAATAGACATTACATTAGTGTATTGCATTTAATTTTCTGTTTCTTTCGTTTCTTTTATGCATCTGTCCTACTAAATAAGAAAAATAACAATGTTATGAATCATGATTTTTCTGATAAGATAATATTTTTAAAAATTGCAACTTTCCCTCTCTACAAGTGAATGTATTTGATAGACTAACTATCAGTTACATGTATGAATATTTTATTTACTTTGAATATTCATCATTCCATTAGTAACCCATTAAAGTCCATTTACTTTTACAATCATTCGTTCAAGAGGGGCAGTTGAAAAAATTTGATTTACTTTTATGAACAGGAAATTTTAAAAAGTTGGGGAACGAAAGACATGGAGGGAGAGATAGGAAGAGATTCTTCTTTACATTAGTATATAATTGGTTTACAAAGATTAATAGCGACAAAAGGCTGCGTTACCCTAAAACGCTTTAAGACTGAAGCAATTTGCAAACTTTGAATTATTTTCTTTAAAAATGAATCTTTTGAGTCATTTAGAAACTTTATAGCATGACATATAAACATTCTTCTCTCATCATATGAGTTGCACTATAAATGAAAAGTTAATCATATAAGTGAAGCAGTACTTTTACACATGTTGAAAGGATTAGGCGACAATAACCTTTCGTATACTATGATAAAAAAATAGATGAACGGAAACGTGTAGACGTTAATAGCGATTCACTTTTAAAATATCCCAGAGGCTCAATTCGTGCCGATTATGTTTTCCATATAGTGTTAGTAAAGAATTAATTGTGATTGATTTGAGTGAGGCTAGGAAATTGTATTTTACTAATATTTCAAATCTTAGCTAAGACACAGGTACAAAGCTATGGAACTGTTCTAAAGGATATTTGAGTTTGAATTGGAGTTAAGCCTACTATTCGGCTTTGAGGCAATCGAGTTAATTGTTTGTTAAAGTCGTGAAGGAAGATTGTGTGCACTACCTAGAAGGACTTTTTTATAATAGCGATCGATTCAGAACCAGTTTCTCTGTCCATATGTCCATCTTTTTTTTGTGTGTTCAACCTACAGGCCATAACTTTTGAGCTATTTCGATGAAATTTGCTACACCGATGTATTTAGGACGAAGAAGGAAGGCTATTGATAATCGTTTGGATCAGATCGCTTTTTCGGTTACTTCCTGTATACCACTCTGCAGGCTAAATCAAAGGGTAAGGCTGGCTTTCAGAGAAAATATGTGCAGACCTTACAGTTTTACTAGTTGAATATACATTTCTCACATGTTCATATATAATGTATTGAAAGAATAGGATTTTATTGGATCGCCTTGCCTCGCACTGTTGTTAAAATCACTCATATTATCAATCATGCATTTATTGTTCAACCAAATAGAAATCGGTTCTAAATGAAGGATGAAGAAAGAATAGACCAAATAAGACAAAGACGACCTCATTGTCCACAAGTACCAGAATAATTGGATTTTCGCCGTCCAACTTTATTAAAATCCTTCATTAAAACTGTAAGTCTTTGGAAATCAAACTCAAATAAAGAATGACTTACGTTATTCATCAGCCAGAAGAAGAGTAGCGTTATTACTGAAGCTTTCTCTATTTAAATGCATTACAACAGCAAAGTCAAGACACATTTAAATATGTGAATAGCATAATAGAGATCCCAGCCCAGACACTGCTTTTAACGTTTACCGTAAAAAGGCAGCTTTTCAAATAAATCTATTCAAGCAATAGATTATAATATAATCAATTTTATCAATCAATCAATTTGAGTGATTGTTAAATAAAAAGCTATTATTATTTTTCAATATTTTTTTTCTTTTTTTTTTACGATGGTATTTTTTCATTTTACAAAATCTATGTGGTAGTGCAGTAATTATGGCATTGCTACGTACGTACATATATGCAGCAAATTCAAATCAAATGTATATACATATTTACATTGGGAACAAAACTAAACTAAGCTAAATTTGCGGTGGCAAAACCAACCCCTAAAAAAAAAAAAATAAAAAAAATGAAAACATGAAAAAAATGGAAAAAAAAAATATTCTAACATAAAATACTGTGATTGTGAAAAAATTACATGAAAACTATTAAGTGTTTTATCATTAAATTTATTATATACAAAAATTATTATTGATCGAAAAAATATTTGTTTTTTTTTTCCACTTTTTGGTGCAAGGCTAAGTTAAAAATTCAGATAAAAAAGGTCGAATACACAGACGTGCAAATAAAAGAATTGTCTTTTTTTTTTTTTGTTGTAAAAAAGTTTTAATGAAAAAACCAAAAAAAAAAAACAAAAATTACGCCAAAACTTATGATGGAAACTCATTAGAGATTTGAAAATAAATACATAGACACTTCATTTAAATAATTAGCTGTACGAGCGACCGGATTAGATAATGGGTGATATCACTTTTAGCCTTTACGCCGTTTTTTGTAATTTCGTTTAAAAGAAGCAAAGCATTTTCTCTTTTCATGTGCTTGAAAGGATATAGAGTTTTTACATTGATCCTGATTAATTTTTTTTCTTTTTTTTTTTTTAAGTGAAATGTGAAAAATGAGGTGAAAGTTCTATTAGTGGAGTTGCTAGTGGTAGTAGTAGTAGTAGTAGTAGTAGTAATGTTGTGATGATTAGTTGATAATCACCTCACTTATTAAAGGTTCCGCTAAATGATTATCGGTGACTCGAGTCATTACTGTTTCCGTAAATGTTGATTTAGTTATTGTTTCGGTGATTCGTCCCAATTCGGTGGGTGCAGCTGGGAACATTGGCAAATCAGGCACAGCCTTATTAACCGTTACTGTAACGGATGGACCTACACCGACTTCATTTGGCCGAGCGACATGCACTTGGTGCTGACTTCCTCCGCTTAGAAAATGTGCCGGTATCATTGCTTGGAAATCCTCACTGGTTAAAGGTCTCAATGATGACGATTGCTGCTTTTGTTTTTTTTTTTTTTTTTTTTGGGTTTTTGTTTCACATCCAATATAAAAGGTGAAAAAGGAAGGAAAAGGGTTTGTGTTTGTTGTTATTGTTCGTTGTTGTTCGTTGATTTGTTATACATAAAAAATATTATTTCAAGGCATATATAATTTAATTCAAGATTATTTATAGTTTCGTTAAAATGTTTTGTATTAATTTTTGTTTTTAATTATATTAAAGGACGAAAAAAAGAGAGAAAACAAAAAACAGAGAAAAAATATATCTGTATTTTAAATGTTACTAAATGAAAATTAATTAAATAAATATATAATTTATATATAATTAAATCATTTTAAATACTTTATTGTTGATCTTCTTTCTATGTCCCGTAAAAAGTTGTTTTATGCATTTATCGCGAAAATTGTATTTATATTAATTTAATTAGTGAGAGAAGAACACATTAAGCGGGTTACAGTGTTTTATGTAAAACAAATTAAATTTTCCTACGGCTTTGTCATATAAAGGAATAGCGCGAAAGCTCTCGTAATGAACCACAATTGCAAATTTAATGGGTTGTTTTTTCCTTTTTCAACTCCCATTAAACAATAGCATGAATTGGTTAGAAATTATTTCATTATAAATTGAAAGTCGCTTAACCTTAACGACTTATAAGACGGAGCTGGTGGGAAAAGTGTTTAATCAACACAAATCATTCGAGGCGAAGTCAAAAGTTGTGAAAAGATATTCTTATGGAGAAAGCGTTCTGCCTCTTTCCCTCCCGACATATGGCTTAAAAGTTGCTTAACATTGGTGGCGTTAACTTTGTATGGTGCAGCTAACGGATGCCAATTCGTGGCTTTTGTGCATTGCGATCGAATGTGATTGCGTTTTGAAGATGATATAAAATTTTCAAAAAATTTCATATAGTTTACAATATCATTCAAAGGCAAGCAAGGCAGGCAGTCGCGGAATGAAGGCACATGCAATGCTTTGAAGCAGATACATTCCTGCAATCAAAGCACTTTTATTGAGAAAGCATGCGAAAGTTCAAGTTGATGTTGCCTTTAAGAACTTGAGAAATATTGTGCATAAAAATTTACATTTGCCCTCGCGACATCGTAACTTAGTGATTAAATTAAAGCTATACTACTGTCAAGATCTTATAATATTAGATCTTATATTATAAGGTATGATATATATCATAGGCTATTATGGCTTTAACGTCAATAAGATATTATGGCTCGCTCATTATATTTTTCCATGGAAAATTAGGACTTGAGAAGCTACTAGTGTACGCAGATAAAATAAAGACTACTCCGTGTAGTATCAAGCAAATGAGCTAAAGCTTTTCACTTTCTATTATACTTTGCCTTCACAGCGTCAAACTTATATTTTCTTTTGTGCTTAGATATCTAGAAGTTATAGTTTCAAAAAATTGAACTGCTATTCCCTTTCGAAATTACTTCGCGATCATCTGGTTATCCTCATTAGTACTGGTTTCTAGATTATTTTTGCAGATTACTAGACCTTTCTTTTCGACAAATCAAACTCTATTTCCCTGTATCCCCCATTCACGCAAAACGCCGACCTTTAAAAAGAAGTGAGGAAGAAGATAAAATGTGATGGCCGCAGTCTAATGGCTGTGTTCTCAATCGTTAAATGTTATGCCTTTACCGACTGAGCACTCACTATAGCTAAGGCCAAAGCAATCTGTACCGTATTGAGATTAGAACCCGCAAAGACAGACTTCGTAGTTGCGATCTACTTACGTATTAGACGGTGTAAAATACATTGAACCTGCCGCGAACGAATTTTCCTAATGAAAAACCTGTATTGGTTCTTTCCTCACACTTTAAGGATTCTAACATGTTGAACATGCTCCCACTTATTGTATTGTTTATAAACTCGAAAATTAAAATTAAAAGCATTTATGGAAAACACTGTTCTAAAAGTACACAAAAAAATTTTAATTTAATTATATACCACACAACAAATTCACAATTAATATGGAAAAAAATCCGAACTAATATTAGCATAATTAGGTGGACTTGCTTTTGATGGCATTTACAAATAAAAACACACACAACAACATACGATCATATGAATTCCAGCTGCATGCTTACCAAAACTTTAACCCTTTTTGCCCAGGTAGTTATCAAGCGAATTACTAACATACATATTAGTTGTAAAACAATACTGTTCGCTTAAAATTCCAAACTACTTTTGGTGTCGATAATGTTTTAATTAATTAAAAATTTTAAATTTCATAAACAAACTAACTAACAAAGGATCAGGTTATAAAAATTTTGATATTCGCAATATACGTGAGAGAAACGACAAAGAATATATATAGTGCATTGAATAATATGTCTCGAAATTTCAAATCGATTTTAATTCATGTCTGTCCTTCTGGATTTGTCTGGATCTCTTGCCATTGTTCAAGTAAAAAACAAAAACATTTTAAACATTTTGGTTGAAGTTCACAGGTTTAGTTCAAAAATCGATGTAGGGATGTTTACATCCAACAAAACACTGCGAGTTGTGTTAAAAAAAACAGGTGACTTTTCAATTTTCATGGCCCACGTACGTTTGAATTTTCATTTTTCATTTCCCATTTCCCATTTTCTTCTTTTCGTTTTTTTGATGATGTCAACATTAATGTTTGCAAGTGGTACAAGCTCTTCACAGGAGATCGAGAAGAGATTAATAAGGATGCCCGCCCTGGATGTGTCAGCACGTCAACAACCGATGAAAACGTTGAAGCAGTGAAGAAAATTGTCATGGAGAATCTTCGAATCCCTATTAAGAAAGTTGCTGGGAGTGTCGGCATATCGGTTAGCTCATGCCATGCAATTTTTCTGATTGTTTAAGGCATGAAACATCTGACAATGAAGTTTGTTCCGAAATTGCAATATTTTAAGCAAAAGAGTCTTCGCAGAACCATCGTTCAGAAACGGTTGTACGACGTCAACGACGATCCAGGTTTGTTCGAAAGCGTCGTGACTGATGACGAAACATGGCTTGGGACGTCGAAAGCAAAGCTGTATCATTCTAATAGCCAGATATAACTAAGACCAAAGCCCGCCAAGTTCAGTCCAATGCGAACGCATTTCCCACTGTTTTCTTCGATTGCAATGGCGTGGTGCATGGTGAGTTCTTGCCAGAAGGTGTACGGTCAGTACACAATGCTAGCTTGGAGTTAAGTGCAATTTCCGCAAAGCAAATATGATAAAATTTTTAAAATTGTGCGCCAATCAGTAATGGTTATTGCGCCGCGATAATGCGCCAGCTCTCAAGTCATTGATTGTTCGCAGGATGTGTCCCCCTGTGACTTTTTCCGGTTTTCAAAACTGAAAAGACCCATGACAGGACGCACTTATATTAGGATTAAGGAGATAAAGACCGTATCGCTGAAAAAGCTCAAGCTACCAATAAACGCTTATCAGAAGTGCTTCGAGGATTCGAAAAAGCATTAGCACAAGTGCATTGTACCTAAGAGGGATACTTTGAAGGGGACAAAATTGATATTGATGAGTAAATAAATATTTTTCGAGAAAAATAAAAAGTCACCTTTTTGTTGAACAACACGCGCACTCGTAGTAAACGTTAAAGCGGGTATGAAAAATGCCTGAAAGTATCAAAAAGATTCGAAATTTTGCATTTTCCCAACTGATAATGGTGGAAGTCCGTTGGTGTTTTAAAAGGAAAAGAAAAAAAACACTTTTCGTCCCACTTCTGTTTAATTTCTTCGAAGAGATACAACACTCAAGGCAAAAAGGGTTATTGAAATTAAATTTTTGTTTAAAGATTTCAATGGATATGAATTTTTTCTTCCTTAATAATTTTTTAATTTAATTACATTATATGAGATGGTATTGAATCGCAATAGAGAATATTTTTTGCATATCAATTATAAAATATGACAATTGGAAATATACACCAGAACAAACACATTAGCATAGAAACACATGCAATTTTATTATTATGTGCATGAACAATACGACACACGTTATATATTATGTTATTACACATAACAAGAAAAAAAAAAAAAACAAATTGTTAAATACGTTCAACAGATCATAACAATAGAATATATATAAATGCTTATATTATGTTTACAAGATACGTACACACACAAATGCACTAAGCCCTTATAATTTTATAATGTGTCTCCACAATGTAATTAAAGAGCCTTAAGACTTAAAAGACTTAGTTTTTACCATATTTTCTTCAAAGATATTTCCTAAATACAGTTTTCTTTTTTCTTTAATTTTCAAATTTAAGTTTTATTTGAATTTTTTTTTTTTTTTTTTCAACATAATTTAAGGAAAATATATGTGCAAAATCTGCTTTTCATTTAATCGAACAGAATTCATTTTTTACTATAATTTAAGATTTTATTCTATCCTGTGTTCCTTCATAGAAATTTGTATACCCATCACCGAAGGAAGAGACTTTTATTCATTTTGTCAAAACCTTTGCAACAACCAGAAGGAAACTGCAGAGACCGCATAAGATATATATATTCTTTATCAGCATCAAATTCTGAATCGATGTACATATGTCCAAATTTGACAGAAACACTGAAAGTTCTTGCACGCGTGTTGGTACTGCAAATAGACTATATCGATCGCAAGACTCCTACAGTACCACGTAAACTGAGAACGCTTTTCAAAAGAAATGAAAGACTGATTTTTTGCTCATTACTCAAAAACAACAGCAGATAAATCTACAAAAATTTGAACGATGAATATTTTATGGGCGATGTTGTACCACCAGCATAAGAATTGGGAAAGTTGGTAACACGCCTACGCAGTGTTATAGTATATTAAATTTTAATTTTTTTCTGAGAACCTTTACGACGTGGAGAAGCAAGCTTCAGAAACCCTATAAAATATAGAAATTCCCACTCAGTTTCAAGTTATGGGCGCATCTCAACATGTCCATCTGTCCACCTGTCCGTTTGCGCAACTGTGTAGTATCTGCGGTAAACATTCTGCCCTTCGCGAAAATGGATTTACAAAAAAATTTGAAAATGACCAAAGAACAAGCCTCACCATCCACACACCTTTGCAACAAAAACTGTGAAAACTTTCGCTTTCCGTGTTTCTTGCTTGTTAGTCATAATAATCGGATTCTTTTCTTTTTTTTTTTGTCTTTTTTAGGATAACGGTGATGGGTACAAAAGATTCGATCGCTACCAAGCATAATTTTCTTTAAAAAAAAAAAAACTCACAAAGAAATCGTAATTCCGTCATCTCCAATTTCAGGGATCGCGTGCACAACTTCTTGGAGATATTTTTTTCTACGAATTTGACCGATAATAAAATTTTGATATCCTTCAACTTCTCCCGACTTTATGCGAAAGACCTTTAGGCAAAAAATACGATGAGAAATTTCTTGTTTTCGATTTTTTTTTTTTTTTTTTTAAGTAAATATGATATTTTAGCAATTTTCAATTTAATACGGACCTAAATACATTTACTCATGACACGAATGTATATGTTTGCATAAACGGAGCAATTGAAAATATTTATGGGAATGTGATACGTTAATGGAAAAAGGAGAGAGAACATCACTCATATTCATGAATCATATTATAGGCATAAACAACTAAATGTTTATAGACATCGTAGAGCGATGAAAACGCTGTGTGTGCGTGTGTGCGTGTGTGTGTGTGTGTGTGTGTGTATGTGTATGTATGTAGTAATATCAGCTAATGAAAATGCTTTCATCTTGTGTTTATTATTAGATGTAATATAAGTTCTTTTAGGAATTGGTTTCTCAATTTTCCTATCAATCATTATCGATCGTTTATAATTCTTAAATTGAACTGAATGCCTTTATCAATTTCATAACTTCAATTGTTTAGGCAAACCTGTAATTAATTTATCAAAAAACATATAATTTGTATATTCTTTCCCTTCTAACTGGCTGCGCTGTAATAATCAGATGTCTTAACTGCCATAGTAGTAAAAGCTCATTATATAATGATATTTACTTAAAAGTTGTTCTTAATGAAACTTAAAGAAACGTGTGCACAAAGTCTTAAATTAATAGAAAAGAAAGATAAAGAAAAGAATAATAACCGAAACCGTTTTTTAAAAAACACTTACCTGAGCTTCGGTGGTATCGGTAGCAGTCGCTGTATTGGAAGGTGTGCTGGTGATGCCTATTTTGGCATCAGTATGAGGTATTTTACCGTTATGTGAGGTGGTTGCCGTGATGCCAGTTTCACTGCCTACTCCTTCATTTTGGGGCACAGAATTAGAACGCCTAGGAGCTGGCACTGGTTGACCGGTTAATTTATCAATCTGTGGCATTATTGTTGATGCTACTGGCGCTGCTGTCTGCTGCTGTTGTGGTTGTATAGGCTGGGAATAAGCACTCGCATTGGCAAAACCATTTAATTTAGCCGAAGAAACAGTACTCGTGGGTTGTTGTGATACCGTTACTGTCGCTGTAGATGTCGTCATTACCGGCAACGGTTTGTTTGTATCATAAGAACTAATTGGTTGCATTGTGTATTTAGTTGGGGTTGATAGCTGTTGTTCTCCTATGATATCACCAATCGAACGTTTAAAGTTCACTAGAGAGCAATTAATATCAATTTGTAGATTACTTTTTTTTCTAAATTTTTTCTTTGTTTAACGTACCCGGTCTGTTGGCTAAATAACCTGAAGGACTTAATGAATTTAATACAGCCGGACTGTGAGGGCTTAAAGGTGCGTCTAATGGTCCACGATAAATACGTTGCAGTACCAATCGTACAAAGCGTTGAGGTTCCGTTAAGCATTGAACAGCTGCATCATGCTGGGCATTTGTCATGTCATTGCCATTGATCTGAGAAGAAAGGACGAAAAATATTTGAAACATAGTCGTCGTAAGATAAGGTGCGCGATTTTCATTCACGAGGAAAAAAGACGTGCACATGGAATGTAAAACAATTCATTTCACCGATACGTTCAAAAACTACCGCGAATAGTATTGAAATGAAAGAACTGCGAGCTTTTTCTCTAATTTTTCATTTAAAAAACATCATATAAACGAATTGACGTTGAAATCGTTTATCGCTTTTAGTTGTATATACAAATTTTGAACAAAAAATTCCAAGTTTTGAAAATATTGAAAAAAAACTGCAACAAAAATTCTCTTGTCACCCTCTAGTGATCCATATGCGAGCTGTGGCATAGAAAAACTCATTGACTAAACTAAAATTAATAATCCATTATATCTTATGGGTTAGTTTCAACACATGAACTTGTTGGCATCCTGGTCAAAAATATTGAGTTGTTTGGAAAATCACTTCAATTTTCCCAAAAATGGAAATCTCATTAAAATTGCTCCGACAATTGCATTAAGCTTTGGAACAAATATATTACTTCAATGGGTAGTTTGTTTTTTAGATTTTCCAATTCTTCTTCGATGAACTTAGGTAATCTTTGGCAAGAGTCATACTAAATGGCTTATGAACGTAATCTTTCCGAAACGAACAGCAACATGTTGTTCGAGCAACATATTAATATTCGAAAGAGGTAGAGCCAGCCAGCTAAGCTTTTATTTTAATTTTAATTTATGTACACGTAGTCTTACCTTTCAATCTGCAAAACAAAACCAATTCAAAGTTCTGTCCGTTTTCAACGATAGTGTATTTCTGATTAATTTTGAACACAATCGCGCAAGCGTATGCAATGTAATGCACAAAAATTATTTCTATCCCTTTGCATCAATACATGAAATAACTAACTCTTTTTTCAACCACGTTATGGACATGAAAATAAATTCTACATTTATATTTACACTTTGGAGGAACCATACTTACTGCCATTACACGGTCTCCCACCGTAATTTTACCATCGCGATGCGCTAAACCACCTTCAGTTATGCGTGAAATAAATATTCCATCACAGCCATCCTTGTACGGAGGTGAACCACGGCCTCCGGCGATACTAAAACCCAAACCCTGGCCAATTTGATCACGTATCAATGTTGTGTGCAATGTTATATAGCTTAGCAATGCATCCTGTAAAATATTCACAAACAGAAATATTTAAAGATAAATTTTCAGTAAATTAAAATAATTGTGTTGGTGTATGCAAAGTGCAATGCATTTGAAAACACATATATATATATATATATATATATATATATGAAAAACGCTTTAACCTCAATGCTTTACCGCAAATTTATGGAAAAAATAAAGAGAGAAAAAAACAAAACCGAACGAAGTGAATGAATGAAAAAGTCGTAATCGAGAATCTCGGATACCCAGCAAAGAATTTAGAATTTTTACCTTCAATAACGGCTTTAAGTTAAATATTTGTTAATAGAAAATATTGGCGATTATTATAGTGAAAGTTAGTAAAGAGAAATATTTTTTAAAATTTCGACTTAATTGACATTATTTTCAATGAATAGACATAGAACTAGATTGGCCTAAAACGACTTGAGAAATGTTAGAAAGTAGTTTTCTTTTCCGGGAATTTCAAGCGCAATAACTACGATGACATCTTGATCGGTCAGAGTGAAGGATGCAAAAAAAGTTATTGTTAACTAAAAATTTCACATCAATGCTTAACATTTAATTAACTTTTGTGATGTTGTTCTCGAATGTTACTATAGCAATAAAAATATAGTAGAGCAACTAGAAGCCATATTTTTCATTATACGTCTTTTTTTATTACTTTTTAGTTCGAATGATACGACATTTCCAATTGACAGATTTTTTAATTTTTGCATTGCAACTAGAAAAGTGTGCAAAATCTGCATTTATAACAGAAATCCTCATATATTTTTATGGACACATTCCTAACTTTTTTTTTTATCCTAACTTTCATAGTGTTTGATGTTTAGAAAGAGAACATCTCTTGGAATAGATTAATTATATTATTTTTATATTTTTCAATAATAACATGACAACATTGAGAAATGTCGCCTAGAGACTAGTATTATATACAAGAGACGTAAAAACTTTATAAAGACATTGGGAAGAATTCGGTCGGTAGCTTTTAATGAATGAACTTTCTTATTAAACTTGCTTCAGTACTTTACTTCTCGTTTAAATGAATGTTCTTTAAATTTGCAATAGTCGACAGTGTTCCATGCATTTTAGGCAATTTAAAAAATATTAAGCTTTTTATTTACAACATTAGGTATTAGCTTTCATAGCAGCATGTGCAGCACATTGCTTAACAGCTAACATTCCTAAATGTGAAAATTATCACGATATGGAAAATATATTAGGTATGGCACCATGGCGATGGAAGAGTGTTTCAAGCAACTAAATCAAATTTCATAATTTATCCCCTTATATGGAAGTACAATTCCTAAAGCATGTAAGAAATGTTTCTCAGAATTCTTTTAAATACAATGGAGGCATAGTGGCTCTCAGAATACAGTACTTTTCCCATGACTTCGTTTTCCGTTCTGCTAAAGGTCACAATTATACGCTTACGACAACAAATTCAATATTTTCTGGTAATATGACGCAAAACCTAAGAATCTCTTCATAGGATTATTTGAAAAATTGACTTTGAAAAACGGTGTATTTTCTTTCTTTTTTTTGGAAACGTCAAAAAACTTTTATAGAATTGACGATTTTTATTTATCGAAAAATTGCCAGAACGTTTACTACAGAGGCAGTGTTATCGCTACCGCAGGGTTTACAACAAATTTTGTATTTTATTTTTAATCTATGATGCCTACGCACTAATATATATCAAGAGGTTCATGTGTTCTTCTACCATGAAGATGTAAACCCCGACGTGTTACGGCAAGCGAAATGAGGAAGCAAGCCATTCATCCCAAAGATTGGGATGTCGCACTCTTCCCTACTGTTCCAGAATAGGGAGATGTGTCCTTCTAACAAGCTGAGGCCAATCTAATATCTGCCCGTCCCATGCAACTGCATTAATGGCTTTGTATACTTTTGTTGGCATGGGGGAATGGACTGACATTTTTTCATTCTGATTCGTTCTCTTGAATTTCCTCTGAAACCTTACAAGCATTTGATTACTTATGCACAAGGTACGGCAAACCAATCGGGTTGACTGATGCTGATAAGGCATTTCCAATAATAACAAATGTATTCCCAATTTCGTTCGCTCTTCGACGGCTCAGTACTTTTTAACAATCTGTTGCATTTGTGGTTACGGGCATCGTTTAAGTTAATGTAATGCATTTTTTAAAAATATTCATTTAATGTTTTCGACGAAACTAAACTAAATATTGTCGGCAATTGTCTACATCTGATGGAAAAATGTTCCTTGTCTAAGGACAATTGCATGTTGAAAGGAAAATTCTAAATAACAAAGAAATTTTGTGCTCTTATTCAGAATTTGACAGAATTTAATTTAAATGTTTTCCTACAGTACGTACTTATTGCTGTTGCTTTTGTGTGTTTAAGGTACACATATATGGGACGTAAGTAAAATTTACTTTTAAATTACCAACCTTGGAGTTTTCGACAATCCCATTTGTTGATGTTGCATGTGGTGGTTGGTCTTGAAGTGTCATCGCAGTTGTTGCTGCTGTTGCCGTAGCCACTGTTGCTGGTGTAGTGAATACATTTGCCTGATAGTTTTGGAGATTGTGCTGTTGTTGAATTTGATGTTGACTATCTGCAGGAATTTCTATGGGGGGTGGAATGGCTTTCTCATGAGTTGAATGTGGATGTTGTTGTTGTTGTTGTTGAATTTGTACAGACAAAGGACGTGCTTCCACAGATATCTACCGATAAGAACAAAAGAAAACCATAGTTATGATATTTTTATTCTTGAAATTCTCTTTTATTTTATTTTCTTACCTGCGACAAAGAGCCATCTTCACTGAACACCGGATGGCCAATTAAACGCGTCACTTCACGCTCTACTACCAAAACCAAAACTGAACCGCAAGCTTTCAACACTTGCACAGCCTGATAATGATCAGCGTCGACTACCGAAATACCATTGACTTTAAGCACTTTATCGCCCACTTTTAAGCCGGCCATATCCGCTGGACCATTCTCGGTGACACGTGATATAAAAATGCCCTCATCATCACCTTTAAAAGGCGTCGATCCCTTACCACCGGCAATACTTAAGCCAAGGCCGGCCGAAGTGCGTTCAATGTGAATTTCATATTGCTCCAAACGCAATTCCGTAATACCATCAAGGGCATCTGTTAATGCAAATGTACATACAATTGAGAACGTGTGCCCCAACATAATAAAAAGCAAAAGAAGGTACAGTTTGAGTAGTAGTAGTAGTAGTGGTAGCAGTAGTTTGGTAAATAAGATGTGTGTGCACAAGCATGTATGTGAAAGGAATTACAATTTTATCAATGCAAGTCACGTTTAGCAATTACCAACTGAGAGTATTCGGATGTGCATAAACAATTACGAGGGGAAGAAACTATCAAATACAGCATTTTTCCAAACTTCCTTTAACGAAAGCCTCATTACCTGAATTTTCTCTTTTTGTTTTTTTTTTTTTTTTAAATTCTTTTATCGAGTGTATTATCATGTTTTCATTAACACGCATACATTGCTTACCATATTGTTTGGTGCGCTGGTTTATATTATCAATCGGGGGATATGTGGTGACAATTCTGACACGTTTATCTTTGCGTTTTAGTGAATTGTTAGGGCTGCGATTCGCCGAAGCCAATGAACTTCGTAAACTGCCGGTGGTTGTTGGACTACTATAACCGCTATTCGTGTGTTGTGTGTAGTTGTTCGTACGACCATTCCGACGTGGCATCGTATTATTACCTTCTTTGACTTTAATCTTTACATTAAACATACTGACGGTATTCTTCTTGGCTCGATTTCATAAGTGCACATCTACGCATATATTGCGCGTATTTAAAATTTATTTTAATATAATTAAAATCTTATCATCACTGTAAACGCACAAATGTTTTACTTAAAATATCGTTTCCCTTATAACTTTTAAAGCTTAACATTGAATCAACTTATTCATCTGGCCTTTTGCCAGCTCATTGATCTTTCATTGGTCATACTTCCTTATAATGCTTTTGTTTTTTTAAGATTCTGGTCATAAGAGCGAAAAAGAACTGAGGCAAACTCGACAACACTCGAAATTCCATTGTTCACATTATGTGTAAAGATCGATGTAGGAAAACTTTCGTCAAAAGTGACTAATCAAGATCTCTGTTCTTTCAATATCATAATTAAATTATTAACGTTAAGTAGGGGTTAAGGGAATCATTAATATCGATGAAAAAGCTGAACATCCATGGCGGTCGATTGCGACAAAAAAAAGGTGTAAGCCAAAAGTCGTGAGATCGTGAGTTTTCAATGTAAAGAAATCGAACCCATATAGTAAAACTCGCTCAGGAAATGTCGGAAGTTCTACTTTCAAATGTCCTACGTTCCCCGCTGTTATCTGCAGGCATTGCTTCTTCCGATTATTACTTGTTCTGGTCTATAGCACATGGTCTGTCTGACCAGCGCTCTACATCATAAGAATATATCAAAAATTGGATCGATTCGATCGATAGATGGGCTCATAATACGAAGAGAGTAGATCATGTAAAGATGTTTGCGGATAGGCTCAAAAGTGAGAAGATTTCTTCCGACGTGGCAATCGAGTGCTGCCAAACGGATGGGAAAAAATAGTGGTTAGTGTGGGACACTGCACTGTGAATGAACCGTGATGTACCGTCCATTCGCAATAAATTCACATCTTTGATAACAAACGACGAAAACTTATTTGCATTCCTGACAAGGTATTCGTAACATAACCTTTCCAGCCAAGATCTCTATCGCACAGGTTATAACTGCCGCCGATGCCATATGAAAAATATGGAAATATCAAACCGATCGGTTCATGTAGATTCTGCTAGGGGACATAGGGGCATCACATCCCGTGCGAATGTGTGGCCATCGGCAGGATCAGATAACAGATGCGTGGCGAACACTTTATAACCCCGAATACCGTATGACGTTCCGATTCTAAGAAGGTGACGGGACTCACAAGGGACCCAAAACTGGAGGGCTAGAAGTACGGGCGAGTACAACAGACCTTTTCAGCCCGCAGTAGCGATTGCTTCACCAGCTTATACAGCACCATACAATAGAATACAAGATCTCTGAAGTGTAAATTTTCCGCTTCCTACATCGAATCGTAAATCATATCACTCAAGTCTACATTACTGCTGCAATGATTTATTTTATCGAAAACTTTTAGTAAAACTTTTAGTATTTGGAAGAGAGTTTTTTTATTTATGGCATACTTTAAGACGTACATAAAATATGCATCATTCGGTAGAAGCTATAGAAATATTAATTTTTCAAATTTTATAAACAATGTAATGTACTTATGTATATAATGCCAAATTTTTACTTGGCATCGATAGAAAATATTAGAACGAAAAGGAAAGAAAAAAAGAAATGAAATTTTGCAAAATAAATAAAAATCCAATACATTTTGTTTATTGAAATTTAATATGAATATATTTTTTTTTTCATATTTTTTAATAATAAAATCCTATAAAATTCATAAAAAGGTTATTGAATGACTGCCTGAACCCACAAACAAACAGACACACAACAAGTTGAACGTATTGCAAAAAATGAAGGAAAGAGAGAAGAAGAAAATAAATTCAAGGATCAATTTTTTCTTTTTTTTTTTCAATTCATTTTTATCTCCACAAAGACCCAATAGAAACACAAAAGCAAAAAGTACAACGAACTTGATGCTTCTAAGATGTGTTAAGCAATCTTGACTTTTTTTTGTTGTCAAGAAGAAGAAATTAATTTAAGAAATTTTTTTTCAAAATTTATATAAAAATTATTCATCAGCATTTATTCATGTGTGCAATTGTTTAAGTGTGTTTTTGTGTGTAGAAGTGTGCGCAAACAATAAAAATATAAATACAGCACTTTCCCATTATGAAGTGTAAATAAATAATGATAACGAGAAAAAAAAAAAAAACACAAAAACAGTTTTTAATATTTAAATATTTTCTTAGACATATGGGCATGACTTGACGTCAACACATATGTTTTATATATATTCAAACAAGGAAGGTATATGCATGTATACCTGTATTAGAAAAGTCAGGAGTCTACGAATGCTTTGATGAAAAAATGTGTTAACTGTTGAAAACATCTCCTAAGATCTTCTAAGGACCGAATTTTCTCGATAGAAAACAAAATTCTTCTCGATTTCAATGCGCTTGCCTTAAGCTATGAAGCCTATATACTTTCACATTCACACTATTATAGCTACATAATGCTGGGACCAAAAAATTACTTGTTCTTGGGTGCTATGAAATCATGGAACTAATTTTGTTTTCTTTCTTCTTTTTTTCTTAGTGTGTTGGTACTATCGTCTTTCGCATCTATGAAGAGTTTCAAGGTCGCTTAAAAATCATGGTGGAAGTGAACAGTTTTCCTCGATTATTGCGGTGCCGCGCGCTACGAATTTCTTCCGCCAAGCCAAACTGTTAGTAAGGTCTACAGTTTGAATTTTATGAAGATGATGATGAAATAAAAAAAAAAAATTCATTTCATGTTTTGCTCACAGTAATATTTATTTTGTCCGCAAATGCGATTTCCATAAATCCAACTAACACCTCTCAGAGAATGTAAACCTGACACCATACAATGAAATGATACAAAACTTGGCCTTTTGATACCTGTCATCGAAGGACGGGGCCAAAATTCATTCAGTAAAAGTATTCTAGACAAGTAAGGTCGACCATTGAATACCCTGGACAAAGTCGCCTAATAAAGCTCTTCACTTCACTTTCGGGATAAAATACCAAAAATTATACTTGTTTCCTTATAAAGGCATACTTTCGAGGACAGCCTGTATACGGAACCGGGTCCACTACGTAAACAAACATAATGCCGATTTATTGAATTGAATGGTTTTCTTAAACGTCTTATTTTTGAGTTACTTTTACAATTTAACTTGAAAATTAAACTTTGTCCTTGTATAAAGACATTCTTTTTATGAGATTCTTTATATAGGCTGGGGAGTAAAGAAAACCATCGTAGTTCAAATTTGATACTGTCAACTTACTATGGACTGGTTTTCACTATGAAATATAAAAATTTGGATGCTTTTCTCGTATAAAGGCTTTTTCTTCGTAGAAGAGGTTATAAGGGTTAAAAAAAAATAAGATTTTTCCATGAATTTTTTCAAGAATATTTGTAACAAATCTATACATTTTATCAGTATGTGTATCCATCCAACATTGATTATTTTTTTGTAATATTCTATCGACATTTAAGGATTTCCTCAATAATTCAAGCAAGTGGTTTTTGAAGCCTAAATGATAATCTGGTATACACAAGTATTTTCCCACCTTTATGCTTTCTACGCAAATATATTTATTAGGCAGAGTAATTTTTTTTTTTTTTTTTTTGCCTCGAATATCGGAAATAAGAATAAAATATTTATAATACGCAAATACTTACATTCACGCATAGGGTAATAAAGTCAGACACAAAAATGCGATTAGTAGTATGATAATAAACTTGACTAGCAAATGTAAATGTGAAATGTAAGCCTGTGAAAGGTCGAGGATACTTTAAATGAAAACTTATTTTACATTTCAAACGTTATTTATATGAAATTTCAACATTTTTTCGCTTCTTTTTTTTTTTGGGCAAAATACCAAAGAAGAAATTGTGTTTCACGCAACCAGTTGCAATGGATAACATTATCTGTATGTGCATGTGTGTGATCACACACACACTCAGGTAAAATAATAATTCTAGACAAAATCGAACTCGTCAGAGAAACCTTGAAAGCCTCATTCCTATTATTATTGTTTTTCATCGTTTGGCGTTGTTGGTGCAACTGATGTGCGCGAGTTATTACATTCGATGCGAGAATTGTTAGTCTCTTATAAAGAATTTTTTAATAAATCTATTCGTATTAGAGCTTTGAGTAGAGGATTCATTGAAATTTATTATTGCGGGGCTGATGATGATAGTCCTTTAATGCTTTCATCAATTTCAAGGATGTGTTAGCAGCAAAGAGGAGAAGGATCATACTATTTCTTCCTTCTTCTTTTATATATTGCTTTTGCGGTTATTCTAAAGAAAAAAAAAAAAAACATCTTTAATTTTTTTTAGTTGGTCTTAACAATCAATAGCTGCTAATATTTTATGATTTCAGTTTTCTTTAGTTTTACACCTGAATAAGCTTTTGATCATCTTTACTCCATATTTTTCTTTATGGCAATCACTTTCTTATTGTTATTATTGCTTTTTCCTTTATCGCAAGCATTATTAAAATTCTTCGCCAGGAAAGACAAGGAATATGTGTGAATGAGTGCAGCTGTAGTGTATATGGGAACGGCATATGCTTGGGCTTGATCTACAGAAACGCCCAAAAACATTTTAAGGTGCCATCCCATGGCGTGTGTAGTACACTCCTACTTATACAATAAGCAGTTATTTAAATTTTTCGTTTAATTTAACCTTTTTTTTTTAAAAAAAAAAACTTCTATCTGGCGTGATGGGGATGCAGTTACGCATCATTTTCTTTTTTTAATAATATTTCTCTATATATAAATTTCTTTGTGTCTAGATGCAGAGCAAGAAATTTTATTTGATTTTTTATAAACCGTTGGGAGAGTAGAAGCAAATGCCAGAGGAGTCTCAATATTGGTGACAGTAACTTTTCTTACTATTTTTCCTACTATTTTTTTTATTACTTTCCTTTTTCTTTTTTTTTTCTTGTTTTTTGTTTTTTGTTTTTTATGCAAAGGTTTGTTTGTACACAATTTCTAACATTTGTACGTTGTGTTGTCGCTATGCAATTGAATTTCCATTGAATACGTGGAATTACCCTATGTTTGTGTGGATGAACTTTTCTTCATAAATATGCATCCATTTAAAAAGAGTTTTATTAAAAAGTTATTACTCTCCACTTTAAAACTTTAACTTAGTATACGTGAAAATCATTCGTTCAAACTGGAGCTTTCATGTAAACCGAATTTAGATTTATTCGTAATACTTTGGGTTAGCTTAAGTGCCCAGGATGCGTGCAAGCAAAGCTTACTTAAACTATAATAATACATATACAGATCAATATAAATAATGTATATACGTCATTCGCAATAAAAATGAATGAGATAATTGTATTCGGTCGTGGTCGAATTTTTTACAGCCATCACCGTTATCCTAAAGAAAGACTAAAAAAAAGTACAAAGAGAACTATCTTTTCACTCTAATATGTATTATGAGTAGCCGGCCAGAAACATGGAAAACGAAGGTGTTCATGGTTTTTGTAGCATTGGCGGGTGGATGTTGAAGCACTGTGTTTTGGCCGATATACGTAATTTTCAAATTCGCCTGCAAATTCAGTTTTGCGACCGGGAGAATGTTTACCGCAGATAATATACAGTTCCACAGACGGACAGATGGACAGACGAACACGCTTAGATGTATTCCTAATAATTTATATACTTTATAGGGTTTTCGAAGCTTGCGTTTGCGTGTTGTAAACGTGTTGAAAAAACAAATTCGATTTTGATTCACTATAATAATGGACAGGCGTGGTCAATTTTTAATATATACGTTCAAATTTTCGGAGATGTGTCTCCGCTGCAATTTATGAGTAGTAAGGGGGAAACAATTTTTTTAATCCCTATGAATAACAGCGGTGTTCTCAGCTTACACAGTACTATAGCCGAGTTCTTTGGCCGCCCTATTTTCAATACCAACCTGCTTACAAGGACATCCAAAGTTTTTGCCAAATTTGAAATCAATTCCTTCATTTTTATGGCCAGGACAATGTTTACGACAGACGAACAAACGAACAGGCTTAAATCGATTGAGAATTTGGTGCTGATGACATCTGTAACATCCTTCTGATTGTTGCAAACCCTTCGATAAAATGAATATATGCCTGATGCTTCGGTGATGGGTACAAAAAGTGGCAACTTTCAAGCGACGTCTGTCACAATTTCAGTGACAGTATGCTCGTGAATTCAACGTCAGTTCACTTTCCTCGTTTTTCTTTTAACTTTACTCTATATGGACGTCGACGGTAGTGAAGGCTATGGACGCGCAAAAGAGGAGTTTGCTTAAAACTGCATAAAAAAAAAAGAAGAAAATCTTGAAAATGATTTTCGATAATAGTCGAAAAGTGAAGTTGCAACAGATAGATTGCAGTTTGGCTATGCCAACGCTGTTTTCCAAATGGATCCCGAATTTATTCACATTGCAACACACGATGTATCGTGCCACAAGTAGATGACTACAAGTTCGGATTAGTTGGGCAGGTTTATAATAAAGGAAACGAATGGATTTAAATAATTTACTCAAGGACAAATATAATTGCTTTGCTATTTACGTTCTTCTACTTAAAACGAATAACAGAAAAGCTGACTACTGCTTCTCCTTCTTCTTCGCCAGTGTTATTAAACCCGAACTAATTGAAATGTATTGCAAAGAACAGATTAAGGCCCTCACAAATTCTATCTCCAAAAATAACTCTTTAATAGATAAGCATATCACTTTATTTGAGATTTGTATGAATCCATCTTGATAAAGATTAAAAATATTGCTGAACATTTATTTATAATGCATTAGATTGAATTAAGAACGAATAAGTTATGTACTGATTCCATCAAAGGTCAATATAAATAAATGACATCATTTCCTTGATATGTCAGTGCATCGAAAGCATTTTGTCCCTCGACATTGGCAAAAGAATTTTTAATCCATTTGTTGAAAGTGCATAATAGAATTAAGCCTAATCGCTTTATAAAAGCTTGCCGTGTGTCAAGGTAAACTATTCTTGCATATCGATAAAATCAAAACAAATTTAATTAATCGATCCATTTTCTATTTCTCTTAAACAAAGCATGATTAAATGCTGTTGTTGTTTGTTCACATTTTTTAAGAACAACATGGTAGCGTGGCACATCTCGAAGAAGTCATTCCTTTTTTCCCTGACCTTCTTCCCCTTACTGCAACCTTACACAGATCATGACTTCGTATCTAAAGCAAGAAAGCAAAAATTTTCAGAAAATATGACTCAAAATCTAATGAGCATCATCGAGTCATTATTTTTTTTTTAAATTAATTTCTTTTTTTTTTAAAGAGACAATTAGCTAGAATTTTACCGATTTTAATTTAATGAAAAAAGCGCCTTAATGGTCTATAAAGAATCTTATTCGAAAGCTGCAGTCAAAATTTCAAGAATATCGAATGAAAATTTAAAGAACCAGCGGTACGGTAAACTTGGAGAATATGGTTTTGAGAAAAAGCCTTTGAAACTTGAAGAATTTGTACTACGTTTCTATATGAGATGAAAACTTGAATTTTGGTATAAATCAAAATTTCGATTGAATCACGCCAGTGTTCCTGAAGCTGTTTTAAGAGTTTCGGTCGTGGTCAAATATCAAACACAGCTAACTTGGACTAACTTGGAATTCAATTCAATTTTTAAGGAAAAATTCACACAGTTTCACGCAATAGAACAATAAAACTCTCGTAATATTCTGTGTTATCAGTGCGGTCCAGCGAAAATAATTCGCGATGGATTGCAGTTCACGGTAATTGAAAAAAATTTAATAAAAAAAGAAGTTTAACCACATTCAGACTTCCTTTTATTCTTTTACTTCTTGTATTTCTTCTTCTTCTTCTGTCTTCTATCTTTCAAATCCTAACAGCTCGTGAGCGAAAAAAAGGAAAACAAATATCATTTGAATTGCCGCAATAATACACCTCGTGCTAAGCCGGACTCATCACGCAAGAATTTTTACCCAGCACCGTTGAGTAACTACCTGATGTGATGAACGAATATGAAATCTTTTCTTCTTCTCTGACGGTTTCAATAGATTAATGACTAAATGCCTAAAAAGGCATTTCGCTGAATATTGTAATGCAACTGTGATTTCAACGCGAGAAATTAAATTTAAAAAAATTCATTTTTTATATATAAAAGCGATCACAAATTATTTTACTCAGTCGATGTGCAATTCAAACAAAAGTTTATTTATTCTTCAATCAATCCAAGGTAAACTTTGTTTTCATTGATCGTTGTTAAGTTTTACAGTTTAAACTGTTTATAAAACAAATTAAATTTCAATTGCTTCAGACCATTGTAAACGCAAACTTCATCATGGAACTACTTTTTAACGAAAATCATAAAAAAGAAAAAAGTGAACCCATAAAGTGTAAGTGACCTTAACAAATTTCTGATTATAATATATATCGCAACGAATAAGTCTGCATAAGAGAACGAAACTGCACTACCTAATCCTGAAGAATCGTTTTGGTTGTGCATTACTTGTGGAGAGAAAAAGGCAAGGAAACATTTGCCTTATGCCACTAAACAATATAAAGGATTTCTTAGATTCTCCAACAACAGATGGTTCTTGGAGATCAAGCACTCTATTGTCAAAAAATTCTGCCCTCCGATGAGTAGGAACATCTTGAACAGTGTTCCGGTACCCCTCCGACATTACTCAGCACAATCCATTATTCTTGGGAAAACTATACTTTCATCTAAAGCATACATATACACAAGATGTTGGATAATCTAAGCGGTCGGAGTATTGATTAAACTTCCCCAACTATGAAGGCTGTAATCGAAAAATTCAGGAAAACTGGAAGGAGGTGAAGTTAAAGGTCTATGCCAATAAGCCCACAATTACCAGCACATTAAAGGGGAAGATGCAACTACATTCATCCAAAATGATCATGAAAACAGCGGGTATATGTGCCAACTAACCCGTGGAGGCCATTTGACGGATTTGCTTTTTCCCACATAACCCTATTCTGTATACATTATGATTCAGTAAGAAAATTACAATTGAAAAAAAAAAAACTATGTTTTCCACTTTATTGAAGTCTTTCGCAGATTTTGGGACATACTTTATAAACGTGATACAGGCGTCCCCCGCATAACACAGTATTTATAAAGGTCAGTTTCGACACAATAGCGTACAAAATTTCCAAACATTATAACGCGGTTTCGATACAACACAATTTAAAAAACTCAAATGTGCGTTTCTCTACCGATCACCGGAGAATGAGGGGTATATTCATTTTGCCAAAACGTTTTGCAACGCTTAGAAGGAAGCTTCAGCGACACCATCCATTATATACATTCTTGATCAGTATCAAATTCTGAATTGATTTAAGCTTGTACGTCTGTCCTTTCCAAAATGAAGCTATCTGCTTTAAATTTGACAGAAGCATTGGAAGTTCTTGCACGCAGATTGCTACTGAAAACAGGCCAAGCCGGTTAAGGAGTACGGGATGGTAACTGAGAACAACTTTTTTTTAAAAAAAGGAATAAAAAATTGGTTTTTTGCTCATAAACCACAGCAGATAAATCTACCAAAAATCGAGCGAATATTCTATTGGCGATACTGAAGCACTTGTATAAAAATACGGAAAATTGATCAAGCCCAGGCTCTATATTACATTACAGTGTATCAACATTTAATTGTTTTTCAAAATCTTTATGACGCGCAGAAGGAATCTTCAGAAACTTCACAAACTGTGCAAAATCTTGGTCAATTTCAAATTCGGAGTGGATCTAAGCATATCCGTCTGTTTGCCAGTCCATCTACGCGACTATGTAATATCTAAGGTAAACATTCTCCCGTTCGCAAAAGTGAATATATCGCCAATAAATTTGGAAAAGAATTTGAAAATGGTTTGAACCGGCCAAAGGACACGCCTTGCACGTCCATACGTCTATGCAACAAATACTATGGACATTTGCGATTTCTCTGTGTTTTTTTGCCTGTTACTCACAAAGCACAACACATGCATCACATACACAAATTTGCATTTTTACTCTGAAAATAGAAAAAGTCAGCCGCGCCAACTAAATGTTACGTAGTATGAAGATGTAGTTCTTTTCCCTTTTTTTAGTTTAGTGATGGGTATAGAAGATTCGGTCACCACTTGGGAAATTGTATCGCATTTTTCCATTTATTTGTATGTTTGAAACGAAATCGGAATATATACACAAATTTTACAATTTAAGATTTGGCTTGGATACAATAACACGCGGCACACATTGGATTGGTTTACATTATTTCAAGGTATCTTATAACATAGTTTCGGCACAACACGATGCACATTTTCTTCATTTATGTTATATGTAAGCTTCAATTGTGTTTTCTATGATATTTTAATTTAAACAACAAAATAAGAAAGGTTTGCATAATGCGATAACGACTCGATGCCGCACGGTACAAGTTAAGCGCATTAAACGGCCGACACCTGTACATTGTTTAGTAAATAAATAAAAAAAAAAAAATATTTTGTTTGATTTTCAGTTTGTTGCATGTTTTCACAATGTTTTCAATTTTTCAATTCACATTTTTCTGACCTATCACAGCAATTAAACGTCATTGTTAGTCTATGTCAAGTTTAAAATTCAGTCTTCAAATTTATTGTTTGCAAACCCAAAGATGAAAGTATATTAAATATGTTGTGCGGTTTAGAAATGACAAAAACTCGTACAAAGTATTTTCACTTTAAATAAACAACTTATCAACAGCGTCAACAAGATGCCTTTCAGGCGGATTAATAGAATCATGTTTGGACGACTTAGTACCGAAATGTTCACTATGGTCTATGATTAGTGTCCCCTTTGCGCATTTCTACATCTAGTCACTAGAGCACCCACTTCCCGAACAATTGAATCAAAAATAAGAATACTAGGTTTACACTTATTCTCATTTATCTGTCATACCTTCTTCTTTCAACATTGTTGCACTACTAAAAAGAATTAACTAAAAAGAGTATGACGGAAGTTCTTCTTTTCTCGATAATGCATTTCATTGCTAAACACTTGAAATTAGTGCATGATTGAGAGCAAAATAATCCAGATTATTATGTATCATCTTAGCTATGAATAAAATTCAGGTAAACCAATAACAATTACAAAGTCATGAAAAAAAAAAAACAATAATAATAATGATAATAATAATAAAACACATTGTGGCAGAAAAATGTTTTCTAAGTAAAGTCTTGATCTCATTTTTTTTTTTTTTTTTTTTTGATACATGTGCAAAAACAGACCCTATGAGAATTCATCACAACAATTACAAGACAATTTGTTCATTTTGAATAAATGCATATTCAAAAGCTCGTAATAAATGCAAAAAAATAAAATGCAAACAAGCGTGTGATTGCAATCGATTTTAGTCGAATCTTACGATACCCATCCCATCAATGCCGTTAATAATATGTATAAAGGAAACTCATTCATTTTATCGTTATAAAGTGTATGGAGCTGATTTTGTTGTATGTTTTCGAGAAATATAACCACGTTTTGTTACGGAGAGATTTGTTTAATTAATTCGAACTTTCGAGACATCGATTTATTTATATTGATCTGCTTGTGGCAGTTATGACCTTAACATTTTCTTTATAAAGATACATTCGGGAGTATATTTTGATGTTGTGACCGGTCACCAGTCACAACCTTAAATTGACTTTGTATTAATTTTACAATTTCGGAGGAATAAAGGAAACTCTCCCAGATCAAGTTTATTATAAAACAGAGTTCGTAAGTCGCGCAACACAAAGGGAAAAAAAGCCTTTGTGACTTCTGATGTCTTTGTGACGTTGCTTAGAATAGGGCCATAGAATTTTTCTGAGATTTTATCATGAATTGAATTGTTGGACTCGAAAATTTTCCAAAATATTGGGCAACGTATATAACCGAATCGTTTTAGTCAATATCAATTTTAGTATTGCGAAGAAACACTCATAGGTAAACTCTCGGATATCAGTTTTATTGTAAAACAGAGTTATTGAATTCCGCTATTCACACAGAAAAAAATGCCTTCTGACTGGTGATTTCTAGGTTCAGAATAACGCTATAAATCTGAAAAAGTGGTCTTCTTTTTATAAGTTTTAACTTTTTGGCTCAAAATGTTCTAAAACGCCCTTCTACTTACATGTCCGAATCGTTTTAGTCATATCCGCCAACCTGTTCATTTATTCTCAAATCACACAAATGTTACCCACAATAACGGTCCTGGTCTTCTCACTTCTCCCTTTACCAAGCTTTGTTCCAAACTTAATATTAACCAACTTTAATTCAAATTAGTTTCATCATGTCTGGCTATCTGTCCATTAGCTAGGATTACGATTACAACCTGGAGCTGTCTTTTCTTCTAGGGAATTAGTTTTGCTAGAGCTACATCTTTAAGAACACAATTTTTAATTGTCCCCTCACCAGGTCAGTACGTAGTGGTGTTCATGTCAAATGTTGGTATATAATGTCTAGTAGCTCACTGGCTTATATGGCCCTATGTTATGTAGTTGTTAACAATATTAATACACGTTTTATAAAATAGCATGCATGAGCAATTCGTCTCTTAAGATGTTTACTCTTACATAGCATATTTGCAATTGTAGTGTTGACATTAAGTTTTCTTGATGCTTTCTTCATTTTTCATTAAAAATGTAACTTAAAGCTCGGGAGAATGAAAAATGAAAAGTAGCAAAATTTGGAAGCGTTAAGCATAAGGGGACTCGATTTATGCTGAATATAATTAATTTCTTCGTATTTCATGCTACACAGCGGATCGCTGCTACATAATGGCTGTGGTGATCTGTCCAAAATCGTAAATGCATTGTGCTTGTTCATACACCCTCCTCTATTCCGTATGAAATGAACGTAAATTTGCCATTCAGGTAATTTGAGACGCAATTTTTATTACTTTTTCTTACTTGCAACAAATAAATTGAAAGTGAAACCTTTCGAAAGCTTTGCAATGCAAATGAAAACCTATTAACGCTTTTTATATAACCGAGCAAAAAAAAAAAAAACTAGGAAAGCAAAAATCAATAATACACATATAATGTAACACAATTTAATGGAAATATATTCGCACAAATAAATAAATGCTTGTGAATAAAAATGATTATTTTATAAAAAATATGATTAAATTACAAGCAAGATTTGATCGATAAGTTAACGTCAATGAACTCTCAAAATCGCTTATCTTAAAATTCTTCCCGGTTTATCACTCCAGTATACGACATGCGTCGTACAATCTAAAGTATAGAGGTCGCAAATTTCCCGATAACCCGCATGAGTAGCCGAAAAGGTAAGATTCGCAACTAAGAGGCCAGTGTTCAAATCTCAAGTGTGATGGACTTTATTTTGGTCGTAGCTATAGGGAGTGCTCAAGTTGTTAAAGGAATATTCTTACCGAATGGTCGCACACTTCACAACCTTTCCATTTTATCTTTTTCAAAACTTCTTTATGACTGCCCCCGTTTTTATATATATATATAAGGAAGATGCCTTGAGTGATTATATTAAAAAAAAAAACACGTAAGAAAATTATATTCGGTCGTGATCGAATTTCTTATATCGTTCAGCGTTATCGTGAAAAAGACTAAAAAAACGGAAAAGATCTAAGTTTTCATACTCTGTCGGCGCGACTGATTTTCAAAATAAGAGTGTATGTGTTGTAGCTTCATTTTTGCGAACAGGAGGATATTGACAACAGACTGACAAACAAATATTCTTAAATCGATCCAGAATTTGATGCTAATCAAGAATATATGTATTTCTGGTGTGGTTTCGATTAAAAGCAGAAACATTTTCTTCTATAGAAACCATGTATTTTGCTATATGCTTTGCCGAAATATTTATAAAAATATCCAAAAAGCTCTACTTTAGCTTCCATTACGCTGCTCGTTACATCTTGTTTGCGCGGGCACAGTCCATCAAAAGAAAGTGAGACATCGTGCTCAAGAATAGCAATATTTTAGCAAATAAATCAAAGAATTTTTAATACAAAGTTGAAAAAAAAGAATCTTTTAAAATTCAGTTAACACCAGACCTTACTCTAAAAGAATGTTTATCAGTTTTTAGCTATGCTAAGGCGACCTCATACTTTACTTTTGCATATCCCTCAATATAAATAGAAATTTCATTAACTTTTACTCCTACAGAATACATACAAAAAGATTTATTTTTATTTAAATAAGTAAATAATGCAGACCTCAAAGTTCATTTAAAAATGCAAATATTAGATTTTATTATAAATCACAACAATATTTGAGAGCAACAAACTGAAAGGATATTTTAAAATTATTGCAGGATATACAAGCACATGTTTAAATTTGTAACATTAGCACAGGCATGCATTCAACCATATACGCACGCATGCACGCATACTCGCACTCGCACTCACACTCGCACTCTCACGTAGCTTACAAAATATATTTTCAATTGCAAAATCAAACACATACAATAAATTTTATTGAATAGCGTTTCTATTATAGAAAAAAAGCTCTTCATTGATGCATGAATGTATCATCGTCATCATCATCACCATCATCATCATCATCACCGTCATCACTATCATGCGACATTATCGGTAGTGTTAGTAAACAGATAAACGTACACATGTTTGCAACTTACTAGCAAATGCAAATAATATGAGTTTTTCTTAAGAAACCGCATTGACAAAATAAATACAGCACCAACAACAAATAACAACAAATATTAAGAACTCGAATAATGCACTTCAGCTCAACTTATCTATGTGGGGGTAGGTTAACTAATGTGAAAGAAATTGTCAAATATACAAAATGATGATCATTGTTGCCATCATCGTACAAAGCATTATCATTGACAACAACATTGCACATCAATTTGTACACATAAACACACATGCATCAATAAAGAATTTTTTCCTCAAAAATGTGTTCGATACATGTTTATATGGATATGTGTGTACACATATGCTTTCTTTTCTTTTTTTTCCTTTTTTTTTTTTTTTTTTGTTTTTTTTGTTATTTACATTCATTTTTGTGGAATCATTTGCTTTTCCTTTGAAAAGTTTACAAACACCAAAAAAAAAAATAAAAAAAAAAAAAAAATCTTGTTTGCTTATACTAAACAGCATCATAAGACATTTAATTTGTAAAAAGAAATAAAACTCGGAAAATTTAATTTAAAATAAAAACTATTTCAGCTTAGAGAAAACAAATTAAATTTAAAAGAAAATATTTCAGTAAATCTCCATCAAAGCCTCAATCTCTGCAAAGCTGCTTTCTATACGATTATGTCAATAAAAGATTACTGGATTTTTCTTATGTATCTATGGAAATAGAAAAGTGAATGCCAGTACACTCAATTTTCCATTATTTTTGATACATTATATGACATATAATACAGATTGAGCTCTTAGAGATCAAAATTCATATTATTGTTTATACCCTACACTACATGTTGTAAAGAGCATCTTAAGATTGTATGAACGTATGCAAGACGAAGAAGAGCTTAAAATAGATCCAACTTGAATTCGATTTAGAATCATTTTCTGAATCGATTTAAATATGTTTGTCCGTCTGATGTCTATCTATTTGAAATTATGTTCAAGCTGCAGGTCGCAAATTTTTAAATATTTGAATGGAATTTGGTACACTGGCGGGCTTTGACCCAAGGACAAACGCTGCTGGAAATGGTTT
>CCAG010010631.1:0-32157 GCA_001077435.1 Glossina morsitans morsitans | reverse complement strand
CTTTGCCTTGTGCGTTAAAGTTTGCTCCAACCAAATGGAACCATCCTTAAGCAATACTAGGTCCAATAATTGCTTCAAAAAATCGAGGTTATATATTAAAAGTAACGATATCGCGAGGTTTTAGTGTATTTGGCTCCATATGGCAAAACTCGCTCAGGAAATGCTTGCATTTCTAATTTGGAATGTGCTATCGTCCCCGTTGTTATCAGCAGACATTACTTCCTCCTATTAGTATATTATTCGTACTCGCAATATCAGTAGTTATTACAGATAAAAGAAGAGATTTTGACCAGTTTCGAGGTTATTTTTGGGACGATCGTGATCATTCCAGATTCGAAAGGTCTTGATATACACGTTTACAAAACACTACGTTAACATATCATCGCTTATATATCGCATATATCATCGCTTGTGATGCAGGGACATAGTAGTAGTAGTATGAGAAAAAAAAATAAGAATAACTTTTTATTTAAATTTCTTGGGTTCTATGAAATCATCAAACTATTTTCTTAGTGCATTGGCACTATTGTCTTTGACATCCATGTACGATTCCATGTCAACATACTATAGGGTTACACGCGTTTTTGCAAGCGTATAAAAATGAGTTTTTCGGCTTTTACTATGTCTGTGAAGCAATGATCAGGCTATCACGACGTCATGAAAAACACCATTACCGAAGATGACACATGGATCTACGCATATGGTGGTGCAAAAGGTAAGCCAAGACTGGAACAATCGCACCAAAGCCGCTCAAAAACCAAGCTGATGCTAACGGATTTCTTCAATTATCGTGGTGTTGTGCACTGTGTCTTCTTTCCGCCGACTTAGTAAGATATATAATTTGAAGTTTATGGAAGCGATGAAGGCGATGGCAGTGATTTGAACGAATAAATAAAGAATTTTCGTTGTATAAATAAATTCACTTTATTTTTTGATCACTGTATCATATACGTGACAACCAAAAGAATTTGACATAGGCCCACGTTTTCTTATATCAATTACTTCAAAATGCTCTCCTGATCCCTATTTAGTTGTTTCATGTACTTTTATAATTTTTTGTAAATGAATGCTAATGTCTTCGATTACTTTTTAAACCCATTTGCATTGTTTAACACGTTCGCGGACGCCAATGCTATAGCATTCATTTTCATAGTGATGCAGAATGACGTGAATGCTACAGCATTCAAATTTGAAAGCCAATTTTTGTTCATTTAATTTCATGTAGCCTTAAGGTTTTGTAATTAATACACATTTCAAAATAATGACCAATTGATTCATTAAGTACTTTCTTATTTCCTTTATTTTTCTCCGTGTATTTACAAATTTCCTTAAGCCGGGACGTTGAGTAAACTAGAAGTGTAATACTTGGCGTGAATGCTATAGCATCTATATTTCGTAGAATTCTCAGAGAGAGCTAGCTGACTATGTCATTGCACATTTTTTTCTGAAAATTTCCCTTACTTTCAACAATGTGCATTGTAAATGCTTAGACATTTCATTATCTGCTTCAGTTAGACATTTGAGATTAACCGTTTGAGTCCCAGACGGTTTTGAAAAAACACTGTCGAGGAATCCCAGACAGCGGATAGGATGGTTATGCTCTCAATCTAGACATATATAAAGGCAAAGTAACACATGAGTTGTCTTCCTTATCTGTAGTGGATTCTGTGGTTATGAGACCAATGGAACCATATTTATTGAAGGGCCATTCATTATTTATGGACAACTACTATAATAGTGTTGGACTGAGCAATCGATTACTTAGTTTTAAAACTCATACCACTGGAACCTTACGTACCAATCGCAACATGAATCCGAAAGTCGTAATGCAAAAAAATTTAAAAAAAGGAGAACATATATGGAGAAGACAGGGTAACGTCTATATTAGTGAATGGAAGGACAAACGAGATGTGCTTTGTATCACAACGGAAAACCATCCCAAATTAATAGGCGTGCATAATAAATATGGCGTCTCGAAGAAAAAGCCAATAGAGATTACTAATTATAACGCAAATATGTCTGGCATAGACAGATGTGATCAAATGATATCACATTATTCCTCACCTAAAAAATCTATCCGTTGGTATAAGAAGGTTATATTCCATCTATTAGATATTTCTGTATGGAATTCTCATTACATTTATAAGGAGATACATGATTCAAATATTGCTTGCCTTGATTTTAGAGACAATCTAATAAATATGCTATTAAAAGTACCACAGAATTCAAATGGTAGTGACTTTTTTCTTGATAATGGCAACTCGCAAACGCACGTTAGATACACTCCGCCAAGATATTTTCAAGATGCACACTATCAGGACAAAATTCCGGCACCTTTAAATTACAAACGTAAAACATATTTCCTGAAGTGCAAGTATTGTTACAGGCAAAAAATAATAAAATTTACATCATATCGATGTCAGAACTGTGTAAATAAACCTCCACTTTGTCCTGGAGAGTGCTTCCGACAATGGCACTTACCTCCTGAAGATCATAATAGCTCCAATTCGGATATGGAATCCTAAAAACATTCAATCATAATGATGGACAGAAATATTTAGTTTTGTTATCACATATACCATGAAATTATGGATTTAATTTATCAATTTTTTTATATGCAGACGAATAAAAATCTACTGTTAAATAAAAAATATAACGAAACTATAATAAACCTTCTTTTCTCATGTATTCCATGAATGAATGCTATAGCATTCACGTCATCCTAGTTGAAAAATATATTCTATATTATCGTGGATGCTATAACATTCATTTCATATGACAGTTAAAATACGATGTTCTGACTACTCTTATAATATATGTATAATCAGATTTTGGATATTACAACTAGTTCCAAAAGTAATTGCCTGTCTATTTTTGCAGCTCCCTGAAATTTTTAGTGTCCGCGAACGGGTTAATCTTTTTATCTACATATTTCGTAAGATTGTAATTAGTTGAAAGTTTTACATAAATGCTCATTAAAGTTACCAGTATTTGCTTATACGATATTGAGATTTATAGCCCTTTTAGTGCAGTAACAGTTCGAGCGAATTATTTTATGACACTATTAAAGTTAATCTTAGACGCCCGCATTGCCTTAATTGTATAATTAACTATCAAGTTGTACTATATTTAATTTTACAATGTAAAGTTGCTGATTTGCGCTCGAGCTATTTCAGATCACATCCACTTTCAAGTATTTTTTTTTTTATTTATTTATTCATTTTTTTTTTTAATTGAAATGAAGTCACAAGTGATGTGTTTCTGGCCAGTATTCTGGCTTAGTTCACTAGATATTTTAAAATTCTGTACGGCTATTTTTAGAAAGTTCAGCAATCTGTTAGCAGGCCCAGAAGTAAGTGATCAAAATATTGGAAAGTATTTTGGTGATCGATCAGTCTATCGCAGAGTGCAGTATAGATTCTTTTACACACAATTTTTATTGTAAAGAAAAGGTAAGACTATGCAAAAATATACTACTATTCTACCTAGCAATTCAACAATAAAAAAAAATAAGGAATTCTCTTCTTCTTTATTTTACATCGATGAAAATTATATTATAATGCCGTCGTACTTGTGCAGGGTGTGTTAGTCAAACCAAGGTTGTAAAAGGTGCCAAGTCCGCTCTGTTTGTCTGCTTGCTGTTTGGGGAGAGAAAAAACTTAACGGCTTATTGTAAATGAACCGCCTTATTCTTAGCACTCACTATATGCTTCTGCCAAGGAAAGGTAAAGCAGAACATGTTATTCTTTTGCGCCTTTTTATACCCACCACTGTAACATGGGCGTATACTCATTTTGTTTCTTTCCATAATATAGGTAACACCCAAAAGGAAGCTTCAGAGACCCTATAAAATATACATACTTTCGATCAGCATAAAATTCTAAGTTGGTTTAGCCATGTCTGTCCGTCTGGGTGTCTGTGTGGTGTATGCTGTTGTGTTGTTGGCACTCTCCTGGTCGCAAAAATAAAGATATCGACTCTAATTTGGTAGAAAGATTGGAAGTTTCTGCACAGGTTAATTTAGAAAATTTGCTAAATCGGTCGGAGCAGAAGGGCGCGGTGAAGCGTAAACTGAATGCAACTTACGTTTTTTTTAACAAACAATTTTGAATTTTTGCTCGTTACCCGGAAATTGTAAAAATTAGAAGGCTGAAATTTTTCACATTTACTTTTCGAAATACTCCACTCCTTACGTGCGAAAATGGAAAACATAACCTATGCCGGCACAAAGTTACAAGTAATTAAATTTTCTTTTTTTCACTTTTTTGAGGTTTTACGCTTATTTACCATAAAACACTCCTTAAACGAATATGTATTATCTGCCTAAAAGTGGGTTCATTTTAAAATGAATACGGTAGACCCGGCGATTAATTTTTTCGTAATAATACCGTCGATATGGGTATGAAATGAAATAACTTTAAGAGTGGAATCCGGAAAACATGGGTGTGCGAGATTCGGATCTCGCCGAATGTGACTTTCTTACTTGTTTGTATTTTGAAAACCACGCATAAGTATGGAGACTAAAAAAAATATGAGATATTTGTGATCTACTCTGCAGCAGGTCACGTAACTTTATCATTATTATAACGGGAGCATAGCGTAGCGGTATAAAGAGAAATTTTCGGAAAGTTGCAAGAAAGTTGAAAGAAAGTTGAAAGAAAAGTGTATACAAAATGGAAGAAAAAAAATTTGCAATGTTTTTATGAAACTTCGTAGAAGATAAGTAAAAGTGGGCGTATAAAAAAGGTTCATTACATTGCAACGTAAAGGATTGCGAAAACATTAGTATTGTGTTAAAACATATTATATTGAATTAATATATTGCTAGTTTAACTGCATTATGCTTCATTTCTTGCCACCTTTTGTCGCCACTTTTGCTTCAGAATATGAAATCCGATACAAGGTGACGGGAAACAATGACGAACAAATATAGTAAGTAATTTTATGACCGTTTCAACGAACAGGGCCGTAAAAGACACAATCTTTGAAAGAAAAGGGAAAATTTTTCTCCCAGCGTGTTTTGCCGCGACCGATTGCTTTGCGGAAACCCAAATTGTGACCGTTGCTTCGATCATGCAGCGTATCCGATTTGCAATCAATACAATAAGTTTCCTAATATGCAAAGCCGTTTATTCACATGGAGTAATTTCCTTGCACTTTGTCCTTTTGGTTCTTACATTTTAGAGGCTTAGGTTATTCAAGTTAGTTGAGTGATGACACGTAGAGTGCATTGAATTTTTACTGATATGGTTGCTACCGTTATTTTACTGAATTTATTCAATTTTCTTCTTAATTCCGTTTTTCCTTTAGGTTGTCGGGCACTTAAGTGGAGGGCACGTAAACCCTGCTGTCACACTGGGTATGCTGGTAGCTGGTCGAGTCAGTTTATTGCGAGCAATCTTGTACGTAATATTTCAGTGTCTGGGGTCAATAGCGGGTACTGCCGCCATTAGGGTATTTATTTTAAATAAAATTAAATGTGTTTGCCAGAAATTGCTTACATTTTGCCTTTTATTTCAACAGACACTCATCGATGAGGTCTACTACAATGGTTTGGGTCATACAAGTCTGGCCCCGAATATAACAGAATTGCAAGGTGTCGGAATTGAATTTTTCCTTGGTTTGGTTTTAGTTTTAACAGTTTTTGGAGCTTGTGATGCCAATAAACCAGGTTCAGTCGAGTATCAACTTTTATCATATATGTCTCAATGGAAATACTCCCTAAATATTTAGATTCGCGCTACATCGCCCCGCTGGCTATCGGTATGGCCGTTACTTTGGGTCATTTGGGCACAATACGTTATACTGGAGCTAGCATGAATCCTGCCCGCACTGTCGGTACTGCTTTTGCGACCAACAACTGGGATTCGCATTGGGTCTACTGGGTTGGCCCAGTTTTGGGTGGCATCGCAGCTGCTTTGATTTACACTCAAATTCTTGAAAAACCAGCCGCTAAGGTTAGTGAAGTATCGGATAAATACGGGACACATGCCGATGAGCGTGAGGTGAGGGTTGCATATGCATTAAAATGTATTTTACACATTGGTATTATAGAAGTTCTTACGAGTCTTTGCATATTTTATCTGAAAAATATGATTATCTTCAAAAAAGATTGTGCGCCTTTAAATCTTTCGTTAACCATAGCGCCGAGATCGTAAGGGCAATTCATCGATTTTATTTTCAAAATAGCCGACCAGTATCACGTGACAGCGTTCGTCATTGAAAAAGACGGGTAGATAGACTTTTTCCATTCTAACGGCGTGTAGCCGCAATATATTTCTTTACTACTCGTACTTATGGGAAAGCATTTGGACCTAATGCATATTCCTCTTAACATTTTTCCATAGCATATTTGCAACGATTACTAAATTTAACCCCTAAATTTAACGTTGAATGATTTTCATATTTGATTGGAAAGCATACATTTATAGCTTCAAGAACAAATGGCAGATTTTCATAAGATTAGTTTTGAAAACCTAAAATCAATATTGCGAAGTACGAAAATCGCCAATAATAGTGTAGCAATTGCAAGCCCTCAACGATCGTATGACAGGCAATCGTCTGAAGCCTCGCACTGCTTATGTTTATTAATATTAGGGTTAAGTTTTCCGCAATAGTCGCAGATTTCGGATTCATTAATGAAGTCATGTACAGTGTTAGATGATAGTGCTAGATAAGTTTTATTTAGTATTTTCTTAAATTATGCCACTAAGCACCATTATGTTCGTGAAAACTAAACGAGGAATGAGGATTGGTTGAAATTTGATTAGGAAAGATAACTTCATATTATAGAAATATATCGATAAATAATGAGAAAGGGCGCAACGACTTCATAAAATGTATATATTGATATATATATATTGATCATTTGCGACACTCGCATGATCACACGCAGAATTATACAGCCTAGCCTCGATTTTGTGTGTCTCCATGTTATTCGTGATTATATGTCATCATTGTTATTAAGTCAATGCTATACAAGTAATTGGAAATTTTCTCATGAATCGTTTCATTCCGCAATAATTGCGAGACAAAAAATAGATTCGTTCATTTATTTAATGCTATTTTATATTAGCAAACATCTAGCAAGGCCTCTTTAACAGGCATTTGGAAAATTCATCAATGAAAAGTTTTCTTTGAAATGCAATTATACGGACGGCGACTCTTCCTCAATGAGCGGTCTTATGTGTAAAATGTTGTGTCGAAAAATTAAAAGTACTCGACAAGACGAGACAAAGTGCAGCACAACAAGCAGCCGACAAGCTCAATGGCAGTCTTCGTTGCAGAAAATGGTTTTTCAGATAATCGTCATTTGGTATTCGATCCTCCGTCCTCTGGTCCGAATTGATAATGCAAATCGTATCATAAAAATCATAACACATAGCGTTCCAATGAAAATTGACTAATTCAGTAACTTTGATAACATTGAGTTGAACATTGAGTCTCAGATGCTATCTTCATAACATTACATGTAAATGCACACGCCCATGTATATATCCCTATGTTTCGTGTGAAAAGTAAGGAATTCATTCGTCCAACATATTTATATTTTTTTATTATTCCAGATGAGAAAATTGGAAAGCGGACGTGACTATGCTTAAATTTTGCTCAACAATATAAGCAATATAAAGAGTCACTTACCTTTAATTAAATCTTGTATTTGACGGTTGATTACTAAATGAAAGCAGTTGCAAGTCGCTACTATAAACACATGTATTTATTTTACGTACATAAGATATTATAACTTAAATTTAAATAAGTACATAAAGGACATAAGTCTTTTGCATTTTAATTACATTTGTTCGTTCTCTTGATTATGAATATAATAATATTTCAATGAAAACCTATAAAACGTAACCTCTGTAAATTGTATGCTACGGGTTCTCTGAAACTGTGTTCATTGTTTCATATTTTATACAATTATATACCATATATGTATATATTTACACATATATATACAATATATGTACAATGCAACGTTAATATAAAACAAAATAAAATATTTTTTTAAACCATAATGTGTACAATAATTGGAATATTTTTGTTGTAACCGATGTAAAGGCACAAGTTTGTTTGATTTTTTTTTTTTTGTTTTGTTGATTACATTTTTGAATAAAAAATAATAGGTGGTAATTAATTAATTATATAGAAAAGTGTGACAGTTTATCAGCGCTGTAATTTTTTTTTTTTTTTTTGTCGACAATCGACTCACTTTGCATTCTTCTCATTATTCCTTTATTAAAAAAAATTTCGAATTGTTTTAAGAAAAAAAAGTAACCGCAAGCCTTTTAATTTTTTTCGATAGGGGGTAATATTGGGCCCTCCACAAAAATTTTTCTTTCCAAAAAACATTAGTTTGTGTTAAAATAGGAATACGGGTGGCTACTTCTTTAAGGCAAATGTAGACGGAATATGTTCTAAGATAAGTTGTTATCGGTGTTGAAAAATATGTGGAGTTCATCATCAGAACATCATTGAAATCATTCGTTTATTGGAAACGTGATTGATTCCAATCATATCTCGGTCACGCCTGCTATTTAAGTTTCAACGCAAGCGGTAGGTAGAGAAATTAACCAACCAAGTTGTGTTTCAATCTTATGAGGCGCTCTCTCAAAACTGCTTCAAGGTCATATAGAAAATCAGTCAAACACAAGACAGTTCACGATAAATAAATGAATATAGATCCTAAAAAATGAACAATTTCAACGACATGAACAATATTTTGTTAGTTATACCGGGAAGCAGATTTTTAAGATTCGTAACGCAATTTCTTTACGAAGATTCAAGAAAATGAAGTGAAAATGTATATACATCTTCTTCCGTTTTCTCTGTCTTGTCGGTGTTTTGTGTGCTTTAATATTCTTCGTTAGAGCGGGATTGGGAAAAAATAGTAATTTCGTTAATTAAACACCAAGAGCTGTCTTAAGAACACTCGGTCTTTATAAACACCACTTATTGTAGCATACTTAAGGGTGATCTTTTATTAAAGGCCGTAGTGGGCAATCACCATCGACCGGTGGCCGCGGATTGGAGCACCATGAAAGGTTGCAAAGGCAATCAACGTAATAAAATGATCATAAATATATATATGTATATATGTATTCATTCATCAACGACTACGAGCTTAAAATTGCTTAACACTTTTTCTAACTGAACTGACATCTGTCATTTAAACTCGAAATTCTCTGATTGGCGGTATTTGGAAACAGACATCCAAACTAGGGTAAGTTTTCGGTTTTTAGCAAAAATAATTGAAAAAATTGAAAACTATAATTATAATACATAATTTAAATTAAAAAATGCATGAAATAGAAAAGGCAAATTGGGAATGTATCTGAAGACGTGTTAGGAAAGTAGAGATTAATTTTGTCTCGTAATTTTTCTTTATAAAATTTTTTAGGCTAAAGCGATCGAACGTCTCAAGGCGGATGCAACCAAGGAGGACGTAAGATTTGAGCATGTAGACGAGAGAAACTGTCGTACACAAAAGCGGTACCGCTAACCGTACTAAAAAAAGTTTAGATATCAAAAATAACGCCGGGAACAAGTGCAAAGGCATATGCTGCTCCGGCTAAAAATGTGGCCACAAAAGAAAATAATCCGGTAGGTGCGAAAGCTGATGCGGCAAAGAAAGCTATAACAACTAAGGCAGTGGCCACGAGAAAACTATGTAAAAGAAATACTTAGAATTATTAAATATATATTATATGTATTATATATATGTATATATATATAAGCCACCAGAGCTTGGCTTGTCTCTGTTTAGTACAAACATTTTGTTTCAAGCCAATCTCTGGTGGCAGTTACTTTAAAAAATTCCCTCGAAAATTTTAACTAATGTAATGTAGTGTTCAGCTGATTCATTATATAGCCTATAAGGTGATTTGCTAACATACTGACTGGAACAAAACACAAAAATGACTCTATTCTGTAGACTTTGGCAGATTTGTGTACTTGGGGAATAACGAGGTCAGCAAACAAAGCATTCTTCCCTGCATCATTATTGTTGGCTGTATCAAGAACTGTTGAAGGATATCGTCAACTATTCGTTCAAGCGTGCCCACTCGCTGTAATTCCGACTGAAGTTATTCATAGCACTATTCAAGGATTAGATTTCTCCGGCATTAACACCAAAAAACATCAACAACAAAGCACAAAACGAGCAGCAGTCGCATCAAAAACAATATAACTACAAAGTAATAACGACAACTCAACAAGCTAGAAATGGTAGTAGTAGCAGTACAATCTATTGCAACGGGAATCAACGCACACAATCCAAATCATGATGTCGTCCAAGACAACCGACAATAAAATTATCTCAAAACAAGATGCAACAGGGTATGGTTTACAACGGTGTGACAAGGAAGCAATGGAAGACGATCTATTTAGACTCAATAGTCTTATAGTGCGCTACCCAAGGCGCCTAACGGCAAGTCAAGCGCTGCAGGGGAGCCTTTCGGCTCTGCCATCACTACAAGGAGAGGCACAGAAAACCACGAAATATGCGAATGTCTTCGCCGGGTTCAGAAGAAAGACAAGTTACTAGCAGTGATGGGAAATGAACGCCGACACTTACATCATCTGGTGCTGGGTCTAGTTCACCTTCTCGCCTGGTTGAATAAAAAAACGAAGCAAGAGTCAAAAAAAAAAAAAAGATTGATCTCCAGGATGAAATGACTAAAACGCGGGTAATGACCAAGCGGCAAGAGAACACCACCAAGAAGAAAAGGGAAGAACAAACAGCATAAGATACTTCTTCCAAAAAAAGCAAGCAAACGGCCGAAAGAAATACTCCAAGTGAAAGCTTCCAAGGGCCACAAAAAGGGATGGGCACGTAGTGCAAAGACGCAATAAACAGGCGAAATCAATTAGATTGATGAATGAACCGAATGCAATAATTATCAAGAAAACGGGCGAGGGTAGAACCAAGTGCTGTCTAAAATGCAGTGAAATATACCATCCAGGAAAGAGAATGTAGTAAAAGTCCATGCTCTGCCATATGCAAAGAACAGAGTAAACCGTATAATCATCTCCTTGCTGGTAGAAGCTGCTCTATAAACGCTTGCGGCCGTATGATTGAAATCCCAACATGAAAGTGATGCAAGCTGCAGTATGTAGCATTGTTTTCTTTTTTTTTTAATACTTGTTACAAATGCAACCCTCTAGAAGATCGGGTTGCTAATCTCCTCCTTCAATTAATAATAAATTTAATGATGGTGAGAGAAAAACTTTTGTCAACGAAAGCAAATACAAATAGAAATGAAAAAGGTTAAAAGGCGAAAAAGGTGTATAATATTAAATGAGCATTAAAATTTAAAATATTGGAGTAAAAACGCTTGATAATTAATGAAAACGTTGAATAAATGTCTATTTAAGGGTTTGTGCAGTATTTTTCCATAGAGTTTCACTAAGATCAACGGTTTAAAAGTACAAAACATTTATGAATATAAAAATATAAACGTGGAATACATTTTTTTTCTCTTTTGAGAGGAAGGTAGCTTGGCGGTTGTCGGACCCAACTTCGCCATCTCTCCCCGCTGCGATGGAAGAGACCATAGGTAGGGTAGCGCAAAGAATAGCCCAGGACTTAGGATCTGTTCGTTCGGCAACTGAGTTTCGTTCGTCCGTTTGTTTTCATGAGGGTAAAGCACGTATATTTCTTTTAGTAGTGACAAGCTGTGGACAAGAATTTTAAATCTCCCACATCTGCCAAACTAGTTAACTCAGCAATAACTCGTGCGCCCGTCTCTAAAACATCCGATCCTCTTCAAGTGACACTTAAGAGTAGCCCTAAAAATAATAAAGCCCATAGTTCGATGTTAAAGCGGACGGGGATGATTTACAGATATATCATTATAAGTATTTGTTTGCTTATACTTTGTAACCTTTAATTTGTTTATGTATTGTTGAATCATGTAGTTTTTGTATTTGTGGTCATTTCTTCATTTCCTTCCTTTTAAAAAAAATTAAAAATAAATTAAAACGAAAATTCGATGGAAAGCTTATTTAAAACTTATGTATATATATCATATGTATCAACAAAGGCCTATGCGAATACTAGTTTAGATTTAAAAACAAAAGACGTGCCACAGATATTGTGAAAGTAGTGACTGCACCAGCAGCCGCAGCCAAAGAAGGGAAACATTAGACGACGTGGTATACAGAGAATTCCATAGTAGTAACACTGGATTTCAAAAATTCTTTTAGCTCCGTCAACTAGCACCATATAATCGCTGCAATGCAATAACCATTAGGCTAAATGTCGCAATTGTGCATTCACGAAAAGGCCATGGGTATTTAATTTTGGCAACAGAATGTGCTATTTATAGTGTTACTGTTGCCAGGGTAGTGGCTAGGCATTAAAACGAGCTTCACCATTTTCCAACTGAACTGTCATGGTAGTTACCCTGTCGTGTGCTATTTGGGCCAGTGCATCAGTGATGGTGTACGTTTGGAATATCTACGGGATCCTTGTCAAGGGAAGGATATCTAGAATATCACGTAATGTTTTCCGACGGAAACCTGTTAATGAGGAGATCATCTGCATTAATAACTGCTTGTGGGAAGTCGATGACTTGCTCTTTTCGCATGACCACAAGGTTAATCGTAGGGGAGTTAGATGTTCGACATTTACTTTGGAGCAGATGTCTACGGTCATCCGGTGGATCAGGAGAAAATTCCAAAAAACCAGGGGGCTGCGTAATGTGAATGAAACCTTCTTTAGAGCTGCCTACCAGCACAAGTTTTCTAAATACGAACGTTTTGATTGTCAGATTTAAAGAAGAAGAGTGGAAGTCTTCTTACCCAGACGTGACGATCCTTGGGGTCAAGTCTATCGGTGCGGAGAGGCAAACGGCCTCCCGATATTAATTGTCTTCATGTAGGTAAGTCTTAACTAACTGGACTGACTCTCTGCGTTGTTTAATGTCAGAGACCAAGGTAGACGGACCAGTTTCACCAGTAGCACTGATGTCTGTTCCTCCGACATTAGAAATGTAAGAAGTTGGATATGGGATCTCTCAAGCAAGATCGAAGAGATCTCCTGGTGCAGATGGTATAACTAGTGAAATGGTTAAGGCCATTTGGAAAGTTATTCCTGAGTACCCACATGGGCTTTATAATAAGTATTTGTCTGAAAGTTGCCTTCTGTCTGAGTGGAAGATAGCGAGTTTTGTTGTGCTACTGAAGTCTCCAAATCAACTTCGTAATGAGCCACGCCTTTATCGCGGCATAAGCACTCGCTCCATGCATCGCTTAAGGTGCTACAGAATGCCGTGATTGAGAGACTTCAGAATAATTTGAACGAGAGCCTGTGCGATAGGCAGTACTGCTTTCGCAAGGGGCGCAATACTGTTAATGCTTGGCTCCGCGTTCAAACACATGTGAATGACCTAATGGTACATTTTAGCTCGTTTTTTAATGAGACTCTCACTGAGGACGCTTATGCATTAAGCTTAAACAGATCTGAAACCAGCGCCTTTGGAAGGCGTCTGGACTCCCTTTAGTTGTTTAGTTTTTCGCAATTTGTTCCGTATTGGCACATACGCCACCAGTCCGAGCAGTGCTGACCAATTGGCATGTAGCCATACGCTACCCAAAGTCGGACCTTAGACTTTTAAAATAATTATCGCACCACGAATCAGGTTGCCTAGAAGATCACCTCTGCGCGAAATTGCTGTCTACAATTTTTGCTGCATAGTGTTTGTCTTCTATCGGACTGCTAAAAACGGCTCTTATGGAAGTTTCGTGGTGACTGTGATTGCTCCCAAAATTATAGGGACCATCTCTTGAAGAGACTCATTGGCAAATTAGGAGACGGACAGACTAGGCGCTTATGAACCCGAGCAGCGTAGGCAGGCCAATACACTTCGCTTGTGCTCGTACCTGGCAGGATTCATAGGGAATCCTCCCAATAAAGTATTACACGCGCTAAAGATCCTTTTACAAATTATTACAAGATACTTTCGGCCAAACAACAACCAGAGAGCATTATTATACAGCCAAAGAGAACCGATATCTACCTCACAACAACGTACAATCTCGGTCTTTGACACCAATAATTCAACAAAAAATAATTAAGATGTTTTTATTCAGTGTTCAAGCGCAACAATCTGAGGTTTTCAAATCTTTATGTGTAGAGATGAGCGAGACGATGAACGATGACGAATGATGATGAAGAATATTTCAGCAGCCTAATCAAAAGCAATCACCACATATCATTCATCCAACATTTAGCCCGACTAAACGCATCAGTCAACAGTCTCTAGATCAACGTGTACCATCTATAAAAATTCTGAAGTGCCTACGATGCAAAATGCATAAACATTTGAACCAAGCGGCGATTTATAAATTTTATAAAGATTTAAACAAAATTAAAACCACAATTTGGGGAAAACATACTAAAGTAGTAGCCACAGTTACTATGAAAGCTGTAAAACACCGCTTAGCAACACCAACTAAAGCAGCAGGAAACCACAAGTAAACCGCCAAACGTAAAAATTATGTATTGAAAGCTATGTTTACAACGTTTTGTGACGTCTTTCTTTGTCAATATTTTTTTTTTAACTTAGCGAATTATGGAAGAAATAATCGACACAACGTATTGTGAGGAGCCAAAGTCGTCCTTCGTTTTGATCTCACATCTCCGTCGTCTCGTAGGAGGAAGTGATAGGTTAAGTTAGCAGTAAGATAAGTTAATTGTATTAAGTTAACATGGCAGACGGCGGCATTGGAGAAAACAGCTGTTTTCCGATTGGGATACCGTAAGGTTAGCAAAAGACAATCTTGTGAGCACTAGAGGTTAGATGGCTTTCATTCACGTCCGCGTCGAGGGACCGACAACTACCGTTTTCGTGAGTTTTTCTGGATTGGGCAGCCAACACGTCAATATGAATCTTTCTTCTAGAGTGTAAAATAATTTTTATTGTAACGCCGAGTAGTGATAAAGAAGAAGTGAAATAAAACTGTCAGTGAATGTGTTAGCATAAATAAAGGGGTTTTTTTTTGTTATCTTCCTTACAGAAAAGTGACTTGGAAAAAGCGGATACACTCAAAACAGCAACAACTAAATACAGAAACAAAGAACTAAGACCTTCTTCTAGAACCAAAATCCAAGCTTAGCTACAAAACCATTCTAAAGCCAGTTTGGATTTCAGGTATGGGGGACATCAAGCGATTCTATCGTAGAAACATTGCGCAGACATTAGTCTGAGATGAAATGAAACGCGGCAGCAGTAATTATTTAAACAGGTTAAGCCTGCATCCTAATATTTTAGCTGATTCAATATAATATTTTCGATGATAGTTACGAAGTAAGGGAACGCAAAAGACACCACATATTAGATCTCCCCTTCGTACTGATACTCTTTAAAGTACATTAAAAGTCGCAAATCAAAAATTAAATCGACGTGTATTACGTGTAAACGTAACTATATAATATATTATTAAACGTTAATAAATAATCGTTGTGTGTTAATCAATATATAAATATTAGGCAGAATGCTTCGACATATCATTTTACTTCATTTGATATAGGAAATGCCCCACTTTCCCGGGCACGCCTTTTCATGTCAACGAGCATCGTGAGATTAGGTTTTACTACAGCTACTCACGTTAACGCACTAGAGACATCGATTCAAAATTGCTCCGGAGGAACATAAAAAATGTCAAAACGTTTGCAACGCCCAGAAACAAGCATCAGAGACCCCGCGTTCCATACCTCCACTCAAACTTACTTGTACCGCAATTGATGTAGAGTATAAATATGGAACATAGATTTATTGTCAAAAAGCATATGGACCAGAATGGCAATTCTTGTGGCATCATTCTAACTGTAAATAATTCTTTTGCCAAGAATTAAACTTTATATCATAAACTTCCAAATTCACTCGTACTCCTTCTGCGGACATTGCCAACCCTCGTATGGAAATAAATATTAGTCGTTGTTAATTTGTTAGATGAAATTGAATTCGGATTGTTTCTTGTTTATATTATAGTCGCATTATTTCTAAATGCTTTTCCCGCAACAATAAATAACTCATACGTCATGGTAATCAATTTTTTACATTTTCTTGGATAATATACGCAGTTAATTGAATATAAATTTAACCAATGTCGTCGTACAAGCTGACTAAAAGTCAATTCAAGGTCCACGTACATTACAGACACACACACACATACACACCCACACATATCTATATATATATATATATACATACACATACACATACACAATTTGTTGCTTTCATCAATTTTATTGTTGTTTTTATATTTACTAAAGTTGCGTTAAGTATTATGAAAAGGATGCTATTCTCAATTTTATTCGCAGCATTGTTTCATCCGATCGAAGAGCTAAGTAAGGCCAAAATCGTAAACTAGAACTAAACTTATTACATTACCTATGCTTCAAAACGAGAGATACATATGGGAGAGACTGCTTCGTAAATTACCGTGCGATAAGAGAATATTAACTCTTGAGTCATGTTGTTATCCTATATATATGTACATATCAATAGAATTTCATGATAAAATAAAAAACAAACATTTTCTTTTATTGAACTTTCTGAAAAATGGCTTGGATTTAATGTTAAGCAGATTTTAAATATTTTCGAACTACCAAGGACTAATGGGCATTTCAATTGCAATTTTCAATTGCAAAGCAACTTTATATTTGTGTAGACATTTTTTTTTATCAAAATTCAAAAGAAATTCTTAAATGTCTTTGTCTATAAAAAAACTTTTGAACGCTTATTACTGGTTGATGCAGGGAAAGAAAACCCCAAAGCGGGTCACTTTCAGCGACAGCACTTTGGTGAGATATTTTGAAAAACATTCAACAAGGGAACCGACAATAAATTCCTTTTTAAATTTTCTGGCCGACGTGCGGGTAAATATGAGTGCCCCGACAATTGCGGTCAAAATGTGGCAAGGCACGTCAGACAAAGAAAAAATGCCGTATCGCGCTTTGGCTAGAAGGGCACAACTGAAACGTTTACAATCCAACGTAAAAAAACATAAAAGCAGTTCAAGAAATGTCGATAGATTTTTTAAGCGAAGCAAGTAAATATTTTCATAATATGTAAATGTGAAATGCAAAATTGTAAATGTAAAACTCCAAAATTGTAAATGTAAACTGCAAAATTGTAATTGTAAATGTATTTTTGTTTAAAAAAAAAAAAAACATATTATTATACAAACAATATTATTAATATTTATTCTTGAGTTGTTATCCTATTATCCTACATATATGTTGTTGTGATTGCATTTCGACATATGCATCCACATTGAAGTGCAGACAGAATTATGCTGAATCTGCGTAATTCTGTGGGAGAAAAATAAAATAATAATTTTGTCGCACTTCAACTGACTAAGTATTGCATTACGAAATGCAATACGATACCAGGCGGCCCAACTAAAATAATTATGTTTACGCTAGCATTAATTTTAATTGTAAAATTTAGTATAAAAACAGGTGAGAAAAATAAAGTAAACCAGTTGATTCATGCAACTCAAAATCTATGCGTTTTTACTCGCAAATATTCCAGGCGTTCAATTCGCCTTCTAACTACATAGCGTAGGGACCGTCTCTTGCCGAGTCATATTGGCAATCATAGAGACGGAGAGACTTGGCGTACCTTAGCCGAGCAGGTAGCAATCAATCAATTGGGAACAACTGCGATCGATCCTGCCGTACTTGGAAGGATTCCCTGTGAATGCTTGCGCCAATTTACACCATAAATTATGAGAAACGAGTATCACATGGTGATCCTGCGACTGATCCTGTGGTCGAAATTGTTTCAAGGCATCCAAAAGAGTTTTACAACAAATCCCCACCCAAAAGAAATAGAAAAAGGAATATTTTTAGCCAATTCAATAATACCAAAAAATGGACAAAAACACATTAAAATACTAAATACTTTAGATAAAGAAATCACAATACAACACCTACATATCAACACCGAACCACTCAACACCTACGAAAGCATACAGAACACCAACATACACACTCAACATGATGAACAACGATTCAAAACAATATTACAATCCATAAAATTAGACACCGTGAACAACTCCCACAAACAAGAAATCATAAAAATCTTCAAAAAATTCCAAACAGTATTCCATCTAGAAAATGAACCACTCACAGCAAATAATTTTTACACACAAAACATAGAAACAAACGGCAATACACCACTATATATAAAAAACTGCAAATTACCTCACACGCAAACTGACACCATACATACACAGGTAGAAGAATTATGACAACAAAACATTATAGAACCCTCAATTATGCTGAATCTGCGTAATTCTGTGGGAGAAAAATAAAATAATAATTTTGTCGCACTTCAACTGACTAAGTATTGCATTACGAAATGCAATACGATGCCAGGCGCCCCAACTAAAATAATTATGTTTAGGCTAGCATTAATTTTAATTGTAAAATTTAGTATAAAAACAGGTGAGAAAAATAAAGTAAACCAGTTGATTCATGCAACTCAAAATCTATGCGTTTTTACTCGCAAATATTCCAGGCGTTCAATTCGCCTTCTAACTACATAGCATAGGGACCGTCTCTTGCCGAGTCATATTGCCAATCATAGAGACGGAGAGACTTGGCGTACCTTAGCCGAGCAGGTGACAATCAATCAATTAGGAACAACTGCGATCGATCCTGCCGTACCTGGAAGGATTCACAGGGAATCCTTCCAAACAAAATATTGCGCCAATTTACACCCTAAATTATGAGAAACGAATATCACAATGTACATATCAATAGAATTTCATGATAAAATAAAAAACAAACATTTTCTTTTATTGAACTTTCTGAAAAATGGCTTGGATTTAATGTTAAGCAGATTTTAAATATTTTCGAACTACCAAGGACTAATGGGCATTTCAATTGCAATTTTCAATTGCAAAGCAACTTTATATTTGTGTAGACATTTTTTTTTTATCAAAATTCAAAAGAAATTCTTAAATGTCTTTGTCTATAAAAAAACTTTTGAACGCTTATTACTGGTTGATGCAGGGAAAGAAAACCCCAAAGCGGGTCACTTTCAGCGACAGCACTTTGGTGAGATATTTTGAAAACACCGACAATAAATCCCTTTTTAAATTTTCTGGCGAAGTGGGGTAAATATGAGTGCCCCGACAATTGCGGCCAAAATGTGGCAAGGCAATTGATATTTCAAATATGTCGCTCAATAAGTCCTAAGACTAAACAAAAAAAAATGTTTTTTTCGCAATTAGAAATGCTGCAGGTCATAAGCCCTTTCGCTTTCATATATTAAATAGTATCCGTAAGCACTTAGGTGAGAATATGACAAAACATGCACACGTGCACCCATAATTTTTTTTTCCCGCGGGCGACATAGCTTCTCAGATATTAGTCGTATATTAGACTTGTGCTAGGTTGGTTAATTTGCAGAACACTGAAATATTTTTCTTCTTCTTTTCCTAACGTGAAAGGTTTTGAATTTTCAACAAATTTTTGAGATGATGATGTGCCGCACTTATCGAAGCTACCCGTTAGAGAATAGAAATCAAATACTGTAAGAAACTGCAGAATGCACCGTTGAGTCACGCTGATACTGTCTGTTCAAAGCAAGCGGGAAAATGTTCATTGTTCCTGGCATCGTAAAAACTTGTTTTTTGTATATTAGAAACTGAGCTGCTATAACACAAATATTGGGAGTTACTCAAGAATTTGGATCGCAAAGCTCATCTTTAAGACGAGCTGATTTCTTCCATCTGTCCTTTTAGTAGCCAACTTACCGCCGACTCGAAATTCGTGACGCCTCATAATAATTAGTGCGTTCTTATAATTATTTCAATCCTGTAAAATATTACCACTACTTTTGAGAATGTACGTGTTTCGTTATTCTACTTACTTTTTGATATTTTCTCTTGAACTCATTTCCGGCTCATTCAACGGCTTAGCAAATCGCTTTTTGCATCATTGGATATAGAGGACCAATATTAATTTATGACAAGAATTACTTTAGATACAATGACTTTTCGGAAGCAAAGTGAACATTTTTTAGGTATTATGAACGCCGCTAAAGTTTTGGAATGTTATATTAAAATGTACGCCCAAGAAGATAATCCAGATTGCAGCGGCTAAGGTTTTTCCGTGTTTTGTATTCAAATATTGCTCCCGCTGATTCTTTGTTGCGTTTATGAATGGAATATATGTCCGCATCATTTCACCAACCTCAATGCCGCCATTTTCATCCTTCATGTCTAAAGTCACCTCGAAAACAAACTCCTTCGCCGGTAAGATCGCATTTAATTTTGTTGCCTGTAGAGTAACAAACGCTCATTTGCACAATGTTTTTATACATTCAAAACTGGCAAACTTTGTTTTTATTTGTGGTGGTACTTGATAACAATATTGATGTTATTTCATTGAAAGTTGAGGTATGCAAAGTTGCGTTAATTCTCCTGCATCTAATTTCTTGCCTTTAAAAAAAGTGTGAAAGATTGCTTAAAAAGTTACTTTATTATGAACACATGTTTTTTTCAATATTTTCTCAGCTGTAATAAAATTTATATTCGCTCTTCGTACTGATTCTTAAGTATTGCAAACTTATATTTGCTCTTCGTTCTTATTTATATTTGCTCTTCCTATTTTGGCTTAAAAAGTATGAAAGATTGCTTAAAAAGTGTGAAAGATTGTTTAAAAAGTTACTTTATTATGAAAGATTGCTTAAAAGTGTGAAGTTTGTTGGCTCCTTCAATTTGCGAAGCCAATCTGTGCATGAAATGAGATATGGCTGTATCTCCAAGAGAGGAGGGTTTGAATCGCTTTTTCGGCTGCACCTGCAGCACATCTTTTAGCGCAATTTCGACTTTTTTTTGCTTTTTACTTATGTTTATGTCGAAAAACCTCAAAAATGGGGCTAAAGTTTGATTATCATACATATTTAGATTGTTAATTAAATTAGATTAAATTATATACTCTTTCCTTTTTTGCTTTAGAACGTTTATAAAGCTGAGTTGGTGGCCTCTACCAAGGGTGATGAACTTCCTTAAAGAAGGTAGTAATTGATTTTGAGAGCGCCTTCATATCTTCATGTAGTGATTTAAATTTTTCAACCTCCTAAATAAAATAATTTGTTCCTTCAAATTGACGTCGAAATTTTATCACCGAGCCAACATTTTGGAATTTATCCATTAAACACTGCAAAGCCTTCTTTATGAACGATTCAATTGCGTTAACACCTCACATCAAACCCCTAACCTCTTCTTTTTATTTTGTTTCTTTTTTCCTTGCCGGGACTGTGTTTTTTAAATACAATTTCGAGGCTTCTTGAGGCTTATTTTTTATATACTTGATTTTTGTATCTTCTATTATCTATTTTTCTTTCACTTTGCATCAGTCAAAAACTCTCCGAGAATTTCTAAAAATTGCGTGCACTTTTTCTGAGTCAAAATTGCGGGCACTTTGCATCAGGCAAAAATTCACTTATACACATTCTCTCTGAGAATAAAAAAAATTGTATTATTTTTAAATTGCAATAAACGTAAAATGGCATATCTTTTAATAGCAAACAATAAAAAAAATTAAATTATTTACTAAAATTGCAGAACGAACACAAATAACTCCTTTACTCTTTCAAAACACAGAAAAAACAAACAGACCGGGCAGAACTGAGAGAATGTAAAATATATTAATGATAGTATCTAAATGCAATAAAAAGTTAAACGAGGTGAATATCTTGATGTTCATTGGACTAATATTGGACACCCTGAGCTGAGTTAGCTGAGTTTATTATGAAATTTTGCCAACTTTTAAGCAATTTTTCCAACTTTTACGAAATTTTTCCAAATTTTAGGAAATTTTTCCAATTTTTAAGCAATTTTTCCAACTTTTAAGAAATTTTTGCCAACTTTTAAGGAATTTTGCCAACTTTTAGAAATTTTTCCAACTTTTAAGCAATTTTGCCAACTTTTAAGAAATAAACTCAAACTTGCCTTTAATTCGTATGATAATTCAGCATTGCGGCAGCATTTTCAACGTTGAAATATTCAAAGTTTTAGCGTTGATACTACTGCGTATTTTTAACGTTGCCAATGTGATGCAATCGCCTAATTGTATTTTAGGTTGTTCATCATAGGTAGTCATATTTGTGGAACTTTCGATTGGAATTAAAACAATTATCTATGAACACATGTAAACAGATTAAAGGATACATCTCGTGGTATATAACATTCCTGTCTTTCTGCGGCGGCATAAATGGAAACGTTTCAACATTGACATTTTAGAAGATTCAAATAAATTATGAAGTCAAATTATACAATAAAAGGGAGAATCTGGTTTCTGCATTACAGAGTTTGACAAAATTAGCTAAAAATTTTGCTTGTATTAATCAAAATGTCTCCGCTCGTATTAGCATTTGCCTTAGTTATTCTCTCCTCAATTTTTTAATGTGCTTTAATGTAGACGTATTAGAAATGTTTTTGAAGACAAACTTACGCTGAAGCCGACATTTATCAAACAATGTCTCTTTTCGATTATTGCAAAAATATATCAAGAATAAAGACAGGGATGTAGAAACTGGGTACAAACGTATCCTGATTGATTATAAATATACGCTCACATACATACCCATAACGTAAGTAGTGTGACACATATCGTATGCCTATTGAAGTCTGCCAGAGTAAAAAATTTATACAAACAATAATTTTAAAACAAAACAAAAAAAACATGAACAAAGCCACATGGTACACTTCAAAAGCTTCAAATTGCAACCTAATTAAATGAGATGAGCAAAAAATGCAAGCGCTCTTATTACTTTTGTTTACTTAATTAATATTATTTTATGAATAATTATGTTAAATTTTCTTAGCTTTAACTACAAGTAAGAAAATAGTACGTAAGCCAAGGATTTCTCTAAATATATCATCATGTAGCATTAACATTATGTTGACGATCGTTCAGGCAACTAAAGTCGCATTTTTATTTAGATGGAAGGTTTGGCGAATTAATTTTTCGCAAATTCATAAAAACTTATAAAAATTTGAGGAACGGATAAGAAGCATTCATAAAGAATCTTTTTTGAACAAGATATCTAAGAGAGGTTTAGTGTGAATTTTCTATATAATATCCCACTTCGCGATTACAACTTCACAACACTCAACTTTTCATTTATTACACAAGAAGCAACTAACCTCGTCCGAGCAGCGTGTCGTGCTTGGCGTTGCGCTGACCATTGCGTCTAATACTAGCATTGATTAAAGCCATCAATAAAAAATATGATTATGTAGTTTAATAGCATTATTGCTAAGTTAATACCCCTGGTCGAGGTTCAAATGGAATTATTCTCAGGAGAACGGAATAATTTGCAGAGGAACACGCGACATGGTTAAGAGAAAGTGGAAAATCGCCGAAAGACAAATGTGAACTAATTGTCTTATTTCTTCCAACTCTTCACTGGATTCTCGCGTTGTCTGAAACAGGATCAATAATTTAAGGGGATCAAGAGCATCTGAATTTTCTATTTTAATTTTATCTGAGAGATCTATATCCAATCCACAAGCAAACGCTTTGGAATTTGCCCCATTTTGGAGCTCGTTGAATTCTGATAAGCTTTTCAACTCAACTGTCATATTCTACTGACCTTTTCCCAGAATTAGTTGAACCTATTGACATGATAGAACCTAATCAAATCCTCGTTCTGTTTAACATTCCGTTTCACTCCAAGAGGGTAATAGCGAATACCACTTGCGTTTTCTCAACGGAGTTAGTTATCATCACATGTGCTATGACATATTCCTCGAAGGGCCCTAATCTTATCCTGCCCTTTAGTGTTATTAGAGCAATAAGATTCAATCGAAAGGATATTTTTGATCCTCGATTATCATGCGAAGCTAACATTAAAATCTATGGATTCCTCCATATTGTAATGAGCGGGCGAATGAGATTGCCAGGCGCGCCCTCTCTTAGTCCCATGTCTGAACCGCCCTGTCTTGCTCAAGCGATCACTTCACCGTACAGGTCCATTAGAGCACCATTTACCTCGATCATTGGAGTCTTTCCGAGGTGTTTCTGCCATCAATGAACCTTTCACTTAACAGCCCAGACTTCAACTACCTTTTTACCTGAACGGAATGGATTTTCTTAGCCCGCCTTTGATAAGTAAGACTAATCATTATTATGAGCAGACTTCCGAGCTTGCTAAATTATAACATGCGACGTCTCCCTTTCCTAGGCCATGTTTTATCTGAATATCATCCATCGAAAATAGACGAACCGCTTCAGAACGTCCTTAACTATCCAAGAAGAGGGCATTATACCGGGAATTCGCCTTGCTCGTCGAGTACAGGGGACCATTAATATCTAGATTATTATTATTATTATTATTATTATTATAATTTTAGACTAATGAAATAAATTCTTAGACTAAGCAAAAAAAAAGACCTTGAGCACTAGCAACGCAGGCTATCGGCTCTAATTTAGAAAATTACATTAGATATTTAGCCTAGTAGTTTTAATAAAGTAATATATTGGATTAATATTCTGTTCTGAAGCTAATATTAGAAAGTCCAAAGGGTTAATCGTTTTTATCTAGATTATATTTTGCTTATAACATCAATTTGTCTCTAGTGACTACATGTACATACATATAATTAATTAGGCTTTTTTAATTTTTTTTTTTCTCTATGCCTTTAATTATATTTCTAAAATTTTCACCAACCTTTGATAATTATGACGCCTATAGGCGCATACGAGCTAGTTATCTGGCGTCTCTTAACCATGTGTTGTTGTGGTTTTTTTATGAAATATATGGACGATAAATAAAGCTAGTAAATTTATTCCATAAAGGCCATGGAAATCAAACATTTAAGGACAGATTCTGAAGACCTCGACAAAGAAAAAGGAGATAATTGTTCACAATAAAGGAAGTAATTATATTTCTCTTGTTAAAAGAAAAAGTTATAGAAGAAAACAAAATCAAAAATGTAAGAGATTATGTGAGACTAGGACCCTCCCTACTGCATTTGCATGTCATCCACCTATAAATAAATGTAACAAGCCGCATAAATTTTGTGTTTTTCTATTTTTTTATTAGTGTTAAGATATAACAATGAATTAATGTTGGTATAAAGGTATACTATTATGGTATTATGTTATAATAATTATATAAAAGTGCCAAGAGATAGCCTTAAGACATTTTTGAGTGATTTTACCTTTTAATTCAACTTCTTTTCAGATTAAGTTCGCACCGCTGAATTGTGTTTCTTAGGATAGTATAGGTTTTATTTACAATTCTTAGGAGATCTATTTGCAAGCTTTTTACAGGCAATTACAATTACACGCTTTAACTCTCGTTCCGGTCTTGCTCCTTCATACATTGCAATTCAACTCTCTTGGCTCGAGCCTCTCGACCCACTTTCACAAATAAGTCGCCATTATCTAAATTCATCGCGACGTTTTTAAACCGGCTTCCCGCTACATTTTCTGCCATTTTTTGCTAGTCGCCGGCTGCTTTCCGCAGGTAACGCGCCATGAATGTGTACTTGGTTTTCCCTTTTGTAGGAATTTGGTCTCTTAGAAAATCGACGAATTGTCATGAAAACTGAAATCATCAAATATGAACTTTACGTAACAATATTAAGATATAATAATTACGAAATTATCGAAATTTATTCTCTTAGACTCTCTTTTAAGAGAATTCAGCTCCATCGTCATTCATATTTGCGACTATTTGACGCCAGATGGTGCACTATTAGAAACACAATTTTTTACGTCGCGTATGATGTTGTTCTTATTAATAATATATATTTTGTGGTTTTGTATAACACGATTTTGAAAAAGAATTGATCCCCATATACGTAACCATGTTTACATAAGTAAAATGTTTAATAATCAATTGTAATGAAATACGAAAATAATTTTTAAGTTCACTAGCCTTTCATTCTTGATAGCTTATAGTTTGTTGACGACCGACTGCTGACTGTTATAACTATTGAAAATTCTTATTACATGGCTACAGCGTAAGTTATTTACAAAGTATTGATTACGATCCTTTTGTTAACGAATGGAATCTGGTTGCTCCGATCAAAGAGAGTCTTGTGTTTTTAACAATCACATCTATATGAACGATGGATGCATGAATCCAACAATGGAAAACTACAATCCAAAAACCTATATAAATCTTCATAAACCTTCATAAACACTCATAAACACTTATAAACACTTCAAAATTGAGCAGGGTTAAACATCAAAATCTATATAATACTCCACGATCCACTACGCTCTGCTAAAGAATAATATTGGGTCGACGTGCTGTAATACGTCACACTAATCCTAATGTTAATGCGAAACGAATTAATAGTGAACATGAACATCAGCCAACTCTTGTTACAAATATTGTACTTGCTTCAGTATTTTGTCTCCGCTTCTATATGTTGCCTAATATAGGAGAAGTTTTGACTGCACTCAATGCTGCTGTAACATGTACATATATATATAAGATGAAGCCTTAATAATAACAAAAATTGCATTAATTATAAATCAATATAGGAGAAAAAGGGAAGTCATGTGACGGAAGCGGAAAATGCTCGATGCTCTTTGTTTGTGCTTTTAAAATTTAAAAAAGAAAACTGTAATTTTTTGTTCGGAAAAGTAAATCTGCAAACAAAGACACTGTAATGGAGGAATATTTAATTAATAATTCCATTAGTTGAGCCATACTAGCATTTAGGCTTTGCATATATTCGATAAGATTCAAAAGACAATAAAATATGGGAAATGTTTGGTCAGCGAACAACCACAAACCTATGTTAGTATCGTTCGGAAATATTTCTTTCGAATGTTGATGGTGACTACTGGCAAATAAACGCCCGCTAAACCACTGTCACTTGCATTAATCTCTCTACGGTCTCATGTTCGTAATCAGTTCGCAGTAAGTTTACGGGGCATTGCTTTACTTTACTAACTCATAAATAGCTAAAGAAAAAAGCTAACGCTTACGATATTTAAAAGTTGAAAAGAAATCTTAAATAAGATTCATTTCCATTTCTCCCACCTTTCAGTTAAGCTAACCAATAGCACATCGAATTGAGGAGAAACAATCAAATATGGCAATGACCTCAAAACATTTACATAATCCATATCTTTTCTGTTAAAGTGGATGCGTTTCTGTCAAAGTGTATGCGTTTCTGCTAAAACACATATACTTTTAAATGAGATCGAAAAATGATTTGCTCTGAAGACTATTTTATATGCAAATATGTGTTAAGATATCGTTTTTTTATTCATCAGATATCAATCATAACATAAAATTAATTAGTGAACAATTTAAAGTTGAATAATAATAATAAATGAATAATTAAATAAATAAAGCTAATGGTATCCAATTCTACGTATTTAATAATAATACAATTTGTATATATAATATAATACAATACGTGTATGTTCCTTTAATGTGCTGTCTGCATCCTTTAAGTACAAATTAATTATCCCGTCGTTTGCTGTTATTTTTTGTGCTGTATCTGAGGAAACGCTTCTGCAGCGGATTCTCGATCGGCAGCCTCATTTCAGTTTTTGAAAATAGTTGATTCATAACTACTGTGGCCAAGCATTCTGGAGCAACCATGGTGTGCAACCTTGTGCAAAGCATGTAAAAGAAATCATAAAGAAGAAGAAGGGAAGTATTCTTTGTAACCATACATTGAATGCAGTTGATGGCAAACCATAGTCTGATCATAGTGTGTAATTTTAGTAGAGCATTCCGTTCTGATGTTATCCTCATCATGTGGTTCCAATATCATCATCTTTGTAAAACATTTTCATGCTGCAATCAATGCCGGCCAATATATTGAAGCACTCAAGACAGACATTCATGTCGATCCTTTTGCATTTTGAAAGCTTTATATCCGAATTTAATATTCGTACATTCATATGTACGCTTTACTTTTTAAATTTTATTTGAATTTTAAGATTCCCGCCAAGTGCCATGTGCGTCTATTGACTAGAAATATTTATAAAGTTAGAAAGTTTTATTATAAAATCTCTTACCTGTATTTATTCTTCATGGTATTTGCACCGGCATTGTATTTCATATCAATTTTCTTTCGATTAATTCCAAGGTTAACGGAAAATGCTAAGATTAAAAGAAAATTCACGATATGATTTCAAATGAATAACTTGTTCTTCTTCTCCCTCTTCTTCACTTCGTGGCAAAATCTTGGTATTTTTCGACAATTGGTTGTCGTTTACAAAAAAAAAGGCCAGCTATCGGTTTTTTCTTAAAAAGTCAATGAACTTTCTTGCGAGTTGTGCAAGCCAAGTGTATGGGAGTTTGTAGCTGAAAAAGCTGAAAAAAGAAAATTCTGCGTAATAAAATTAAAAAAGAAGATTTAAAGTCGAACTTGCAAAATTTAAGAATTTTGCAACATAATATAAAAAATAACAACGTGGCACTTTTTGGACTGAATTTATACGAATATATTTCCATCATATTTCTGATGTCTTCAAAACAAAAACGCAAGTGTATACAAAAAGAGTATACGTGAGTAGAAGATCTATGTATATTTATCAAAATCATGAAACTTAGGAAAACCCAGCTTCCACGAATAGTGACACTAATGTTATGTGATTTCCAATAATGTTTTTGTTTTGTTTTGTTTTTGTGTTTTTTTCATATGATGTGATCCGTATAAATATAAAAGTTTTGCGTCACTTGGCCTTGACTTTATAAACATTTAATATTTATTAATGCGAGTAGATACGCATGAAACAAGATCCTTCGACAACGGACGGAATCGTCAAATCAACTTGTTAGGTTTTATATTAATTGTTATTATTATTATTATGTTAATTTAGCCAGAGAATAAATTCTAAGACTAAAGTCTTACAGCACTAGCATCTAAGGCTTTCGGCTTTTATTTTTTTATTAATATTATTATTATTATTATTATTATTAAAAACTCTACCGCACTTGAGATTTGAACCCACGACCATTGAATTGCTAGTCGAGACTCTTGCCTGCTCGGCCACTCAGGCGGATTTTATATTATTTACTTTATGAAGTTGTACCAAAAAAAAATATTTTTTAAAATATGTTTTGTAAATGTAATGCATGAACATGTCTTCAATTCAATGTTGTTATTATAATATTGTTATATTATTGTGTTAGTAAATGTATGTAACTTGTGCAGACTTTTAGTGGCGAGATTTCTTTTAATGTCCTTTCAATTATTTTATTATTGTATTATTATTATTACATGTATACATTATTATTAATATTATTTTTCCGGACTCTTTATTATTATTATTATTATTATTATTATTATTATTATTATTGTATTATATTACTTAAACTATGTTTTCTATTATATTATATTGTATTACTTTATATATATTTATATGATATTATGTTATATATGTATATATTTATATTATATTTCCATATGCATGTATATATTATTGTATATACATATATAACGTATTACTTAGATAATATATATTATCTGCAGCGAGCTCGCCTGAAAGTAAGAAAGCCTGGACCATTAAGAAGCATTTGGCTATACCTTTGCCTGCTGGCGGATCTATCTGCAATAGTTTAGTAAATCCAAAGTCTATCACATAAACATGCCTTGGATTCAATGTTTTATTTTATTATTATTACATATAGATATTATTATAAATATTATTATAATTTTAAAGCAAGTTTATCAATGGCATAGGCCTACAGGGGATCCATCGCAGTACCTCGAAGATTGTGCGGAGAACCGTAACACGACAACATAGAGAAAAGTACTTATATAAGTCAAAAAGTTATGTAACGAAAATTTTTAATTACTTTTCAGAAGTTTTGCAAATGGGAACTGAACGCATAGCACTTGAAGGGTCCCGCTTCTTGGAAGTCGAACAAGGTTATATAAAGGAAGAGTTGCAACGCATATATGCCGAAGAAACCCAGCTATACTTTCAATTTCGCAAGAATGCGGTTACTGATAAAATGGATGCCTACTTCTGTTTCAAACGCCATAGACCTTACTATCATATAACTAACTCGGTATCAATACCCAATTTGGTTATTTCTGATGACGACATTTTTAATGGGTTGACTTCTCTGAAATACAGTTGTGCGCCTGGACCTGATGGAATTCCATCATGTGTACTTAAGCCTGAATTTAGGTGTTGTCCCTTTGTGTTGGAGGAGTAGTTATCTTATTCCTATTCACAAAAGGGAGAGTAGACAACTCGTGGAGAACTATAGAGGCATTGCCAAGCTAAGTGTTTTACCTAAACTATTTGAGAAAATTCTGACTCAGCGTTTGGCCTTTGCCATCAAATCATATATTTCTCCACTCCAACATGGCTTCCGAAAAGGAAGTTCTACGGTCACTAATCTATTAGAGTTTACTTGTCAGGTTTTCAAGGCATTTTCCAATGGCTCTCGCACTGACGTCATATACACCGATTTTAGCAAAGCGTTTGATTTGGTTAACCACAAATTACTTATCTTTAAACTTCAAGCCGCTGGCTTCCCTTCCCATTTAGTGAAATGGATAACCTCTTACCGGCATAATAGGTCATTCAGGGTTTTGTTTAACTTCACCACTTCATATGAATTCCACGTTTTGTCAGGAGTACCTCAAGGTAGCCACTTAGGACCCATTTTATTTAATCTATACATTAATGACTTGCCTTCGGCGATTAAATCTAGCCAGATCTTAATGTACGCTGATGATGTGAAACTGTGTTCTTCTTTTTCCTTAGAATCGCAATCACATCAGCTTCAAACTGACCTAAAGAAATTGGTGGCATGGTGCTCGTCAAATTATATGACACTAAACCTAAATAAATGTAAGAAGCTTTCTTTCTCTAGAACGAAGTCATTCATACCCCATTATTTTATAGAGTCGCACAAGTTGGAGGACGTTGAGTCGTTCACAGACCTACGCGTCCTCTTTGACCGTAGGTTACGTTTCAATTTGCACGTTGAGTTCTCGATAAGCAAAGCTAGGTCCGCTCTTGGTTTCATCAAGAGGTGGTCCAAAGAGCTTGATGATTCGTATATTACCAAAAGGCTGTATACGTGTTTGGTTAGGCCTATACTTGAGTATGCTTCTATTGTGTGGTCTTCCTGATATAGGTGCTATGTAGACTCAATTGAATCTATTCAAAAGCAATTCATGTTGCTTGCTCTTAGGAATTTGGGTTGGGATCCGTCTGCTTCTCTTCCCCCCTATGAAAATAGGTTGCTTCTTTTGTCCTTACCGTCTCTTGAAAAACGTAGATTTGTTCTTGGCGTTTGCTTCGCAATCAAATTAATAAACGGCGCTATTGACTCGCCGTCATTACTTGGAGAAATAAGTTTTAATGTTCCTAACCGCTTCTCTAGGCACTTTACCTTGGTTAAGGTTAGTCATTACAAATATAATTATGAGCTGTTTAATCCGCTCAGAGTTGTTTGCAAGAACCTAAATAACGTCTATCACCTTTTTTCATTATCGGACACTTTAAAATACATTAAAGCAACTTTGCTTAGTGCACGAGATTTGCCAATGTCGTACTTAAACTAGCTCTTAATCCTAAAAAGTCACTATGATTCGAAAATTAATTGTTGTTAACTATTATCGGTTGCCAAGCTTATGCATGTTTGCGATGGCTTAGGGGTTCATTTGCAACTAGGTTCTGTACCGGTTGTGGGTGTGGCTCTGTGCTAATTGTGTACATGCTTTTTTTTCTTTTTTTCCTTTTATTTGTTTTATTGTACTTATACTAAGTTTTTTCTTTTTTTAATAATAATTAATTTAAGATTTACTTTAAGAGTCATTTGAACTCGACTGTCGTTTGTTTTAGTTGAGTTTCTGTATAAGTGGAATAAATAAATAAATAAATAAATAAATAAATATATAACTTTTTTTTTTTTGGTGTACATATTTTTTAAAATCCCTTAGAACAGCAAAATTGAGAAAATAATTTAAGAAATAAAATTTTCCAATGCATTATAAATCATTCTTTCCTCAACTGTTGTTTTTTCTATGTTTGGCTGTTTTTAATTTTGCTATGTTCATATGAATAAAAATTTATAAATAAATTTTTGCTTTTTTTCGGATATTTACATATTAATTGCCAAAAAGTTTTTATTATAATTATTCTCCCTGATTCCTACTATACAAATATTCCTATCTTTC